>VCRD01003524.1:0-37182 GCA_006783055.1 Trinorchestia longiramus
AACTTCACTGCAAGAACAGGGAACCACAGAACTTCACTGCGAGAACAGGGAAACCAAACTGCTAGAGTAGAGGATGCAAAAACTCTGTTGTTCATAGAATAAAGTCTAAAACTACACAATTAAGAGTGGAAATTATATTAACTTATTCGAACAAAACCTCGAATGCCAGATGCACTCCGACTAGAGATTAAAGCTCGGGGAACATCGATTAACACGTTGCCTACGATTGCCTGATTGGTGTAAAACTTCACTTTGTCCGAATAGTCACTAGAAGGATCTGAAAAAATTACAGAACATAACCTCAGTGGTACACATACGTACCACTTCAGAGTCAACGTGTTAACTTACTGAATGAACATACATATGTTCGCTACAATAAAAAAGGCACTTTGACATCTTGCATACGGAAATAATTGTGGACATTCATTTCCATCTTGAACACTTTTGCCCTTCAGCTTGAGGGTTCCTATCGGAGTCGCAGCACTTGTTCCTTATAAGCCCCCCTGCAACAATTAGGGGGCAAGAGGGGGGCTGCAGCAGTGAGGGGGGCTGCAGCAGTGAGGGGGGCTGCAGCAGTGAGGGGGACAACGGGAAGGGGCATAAGATAAAGTGGCCGCCACTTTCGGACAGGCTTCGTTACTGGTGTGCTCCCTAAATCACTGCCTTTTCCCTTTTAGAGAATTTCCTCACGATTTTCGAAAGAGCCTTCGGTATCACTCACGATAGAAATATTAATATAATCATTAAGATTCATTACCTTACTACAAATAATACATGATAATTTCCTTATCAATGTACGGGTATGTTGGCTTTACTTTAGACAGTTCTGAGCGTAGTCTATGTTACGAACAACTGCGTAGAATTCTTCACGTATTCTTTTAGAGATACACACAATAACTTCTTTCAGTGTCGACCACTTTAAACCCTTCGCCGCCATTTCAACCCTACCACTTCAAAATCAATATTCATGGTTGAAGATTTATCAAAACCGCGACCACTTAAGTCCCATTACTTCCAAGTCAACGTTCCATTACCGAAGATTTAGTAATTACGCCCCATTACCAGATATTTATTATCATTGCCCTAAAGCTGGGCTGGCGCGATATTAGCCTCATTATCCTACACATGCAGAATTGTGCCGTGTTGTACGCTGTCCTGTAGCACAATACGGTACTTGCCACTCTACCCACACTATGCAAGGCGTCCGAGTCGCTTAACAGAACGTTTATAACCATTCACTTTACAGAATACTTAAAAAATTCCATTATAAACGAATCTTAGGATGACGAGAGTTAGGAGAAAAGAGAGAAGTTCTATAAATATTTGTTGAAGAGCATTAATCTTTGGCTTTAAATGCATGCAAGGAATAACGCAACATTTGCACTAATAACATCAGAACGCGCAATTACTGATGAGCGCAAAGAACTTGCACAATGTATCTGTACTCAATACTTAGCAGACATAAACTTTACTAATTCCTCTATTCAAGCAGTTTTCCCACTACAGTACACCCGTGCTTTTTGAGGACAAAGCTTCATTGTACTTGACTGGTATAATTTTTCGATCATTTTATAGATGCAAGTCAGGAAGCAGCAATACCATTAAGTCAAGCATTAACAGCGTTTTGTCGTTATCTGTTCACAAGAAACTTCTAAAAGATAAGCTCCTAATAAGTTAGCTACTGAATGATTCATATAACTAGGAGATACACTCAACCACATTAACCTAGCTCCACAAAAACGAATATTTTCAGTGAAATTAATGGCCTGAAGTTGCGATTATTCACACAAACTTGTACGCATGTGAGTGAAGTTTTTTTCCCTAAGCACAACTATCTAAATACAGAGGCTGAGACACCCTAAGTATCGATCCTACCCAATAAATTAAGAAACCTCATTAAAGTCTCTTTCACCTTAGTTAGTCACTTCCCTCAATAAAATAACTTTTATTACAAGGGTTTCATAGTAGCGTGCATAATCCCATTAGTGTTTGCTGTCCGATATGAGAAAACTGCGTGCATAATTACCGCTGCATATTAGCTGTGGGCATCACGATGCAAAATTGCTTACGTAAAATTTTCTTATTTTTACCACGTGAGGGTTTTCTAGAAGAAAATCAGCTTTGGCTCAGAGACTTGAACTGTTGCCAGAGAGTTGTAAGCGATCCAGAACTGTGTCAACAGACGCGCCAATAAAGAGCAACGGAAACTATGAGGGCTCATACAGATTCGTGGGGTCAAGTTAAGTATAATTTGGACTGGTCAAAGTCGTTCACTTTACTAGATATTTATAATTAAATATAAAAGTCGTAGAGCTTAAATTTTCGCAATGAATCATAGGAAAAAAACATCGAGGTCATCAATATTGACGGGCAGTTTAGCGTCGGAATAAAAAGTAAAAGTCCATTTTCCAAGAACAAGGAAAATGTCTTTGAAGCTAGCAAAATTTCCACCCTTACTTTCATTGTAGTGGATTGGTGCTGTTGAGGAATGAAACCACGGCGCCGGCTGCCACACAGAACTCCTGCATTACAATATTGAAAGCATCGTGAACTGTTCACCCTCACAGTAAATTAGTGAGTAATTTAGTGACTTAGTGATGACAAGACTCAGGACAATACTAAGCTGAGCTTTTCATGTGTGTGAATACAGCACTCGATCCCTACAGGGTGTCCATAAAGTCTCTTTACCATTTCAAATATTTATTCATTGAAATGGAAAAGAGACTTTATGGACACCCTGTAGTTGCCATGTTCTTTTCTACTAGATGCCTGGCGTGGGAGAGGCGGGGGAGGGTGACTGCTTATCCCAACAGAGATAGTGACTAAGCAAGTCAAAAAAATAATAAATTAATATTACACATGGATGAAAATAAAAGGTATACATAAAATCATTTCGTCTAAAGGACATCAAGACTTACTTCATATTAACAGAAAATTGACATATATATATACTGGAAGAAAACAATGCTACTAGAGATTGTTTAAATACAGCAACACACAACAAGGGACACCTAAAGCAAACACAGCCTCGTCTACCAACAAATTCAGTGCTAAATGTACAGCAAATTTTGAATTCTTACTTCAATTTTTTCAAATTTTGAATCTTCACCTCAACTCAACACTCGCCACTCAAGTGAATTGTTTTCAATTCTGTAGTTCCTATGTCCTAAATTTCATGTATAGTTTACACATACATTATGTAGCGTAAATGATTTATTGATGTAATTTTATAGTTGCTATGTTACACGAAATATTTTTATAATAAAATAGTTTCCACCGTTAATTTAATTACGGCAATGTAATTAAATCTATCTTTTATAAATTTATTTCTAATATCAAGTAAAAAAAATGGATGAATGTTGAAGTTAAGAAACTATATGGAAAAATCTAAACAATTTCACAATCGACCAAACTTTTAAATATTTCAAATTCTCCAACCTAAGCCACACAGGCCTAAAAAAATATCTTCATCACCGACATCACTGCACAATGAAACACAGATTTTCTGATAACTAGAGATCACTATCACACTTCTAATAAAGACACAACATCAAAACTAAAATTTTATTCTCCGAAAAGCTAAAAGAGGAAACGTTTAGTAAATTCCACATACCATAGCTGTTCAAATGACAAAGCATTGCAATGCGTACAACACCGCCCACGACCCACCGGCAACTGACAATGCCGTAATCTAGGGAACAAATATGTACAGGTACACATTTTCCTCAATTTATAACTAGTCCATAAAACTACACATGTTAACCTTAAACAGTCCCATTTCACTTTTTTTATAACAATATAGAAATTAAATTTTGCACTATTCCTGAAGTACATTATAAAATTCTCAGAATTCTTGCGAATTTTTAATTGCGTAATATGGTAATCACTTAATAAGTACATGCTGGAATAATAAGGATTAACTCGTTAAACAGCTCCAAGAAGTGAATCGTGTTCAGTAATTTTTTTTATCTTTTTGAATGCAAAATATTATTCATGTAAAAGAATGTCATTGTTGAGAATTTCTAAACCTCTGATTTTAAGGTAATTTTTGTCATAAATTATTGCGTCAAAATCTCAGAACAGATGATCAGAGCCCTGATTGAAATTCACGAGTTTTGTATTGAAATACTTGAGGCTATTTTCAGAATGACAGGATTTAAACTAAGCGTTCAAAAACTACAAAAAACCTTCAGCAAAAAAGTCCCATGACGGTTATCAATATAGCGGTACAAATAATTGACACCAAAACATTTCATTTGTGCATTGATTCGGCTAAATAGATCTATTTACCAACTTAATCTGGTTATGCATACCAGAGCTATTTATTTTGCCTGGAGGTATGCTCTCAGACATGCAACAAATATTTCGATGTACACAAACAAAGTAAAGTCAAAGAAGATGGTCGACGCAACAAGTCTTTATATTTTCCTAATTAAAGTCCGAGTTTTATCCTAATATTTTAAATGACTGCCCTTCACGCGTGGTCACTTAACGAATTATGAACTCGGGCTACCTTGGCCATCGGTCAGAAAATAATATACAAACCAAAAGAAATAATCAAAACCTATAAAATGTACGTATACCGAGCTTTTGAAGGAAAGCTTCCAAGAATTAAATTCAGCTTCGGAGTAAGCGAAAAATAAAACATTACTGAAAATAACATTGATGCACAAGGCACCTGAAGCGGAATTTTTCTGGAAAAAATTATAAATACTTGCATGAAACACAACATTGTTGCTAGAGTCGTTCAATATGTTCTTAAAAAGTCGTATCACTGATAAAAATCTGAGCAGTATTCAAAATGTATACCAGCCTGAATACATGGATACTTAGAAGCTAGCGAGCGTATTATACTTATAAAAAATTACTCTAAAACTTCAACACCGATTTTATTCTCTAGTTGTAAATCGACTGCTATAACACCTTCACAATTGTGAGCTCTGATATATCTATACTGACAAGAAAAAAGACTTGCAGTAACAGTCAATTGAAATTCAGTGAACACACAATCACCGACTTGGTTAGTCGATTCGAATATTCGTTACTCACAAAATCTTTCATGTAAAGGGCAAATCTCTAGTTTTATTACATTGCAAATCTTCAGCTTTTAAGGTAATTTTAAAATAATATTTTATTGCTCTGTGCTGCGTGGCCAGCGATTGAAAACAGCCAGAGGCAATTCAAGTTTTTTGCATTTTTTCTATTGAGTTTTGGTATCCCAATCCAGCTCGCATTTTAAAAATTTAACCATTATTTTTGTAGTATATATATAACCATTATACTTGCAAAGCATAATATTCTTGGAGCTGAATTGAATGATAAATTATAGCATCTGTCAAAGTAAAAGTCTCTTCTCGGCCGAATGTGTCGAACGAAAACTGCTTTGCTTTTGTATTTTGCAAGAATTATAGGACCAGCGCTAAAATTCCTCACAACTTTGTTTCAAGACCCATAGCTTGCCTAGTTTACATTTTTTGTCTACAAAATTAGACCTTCAAGACTCGTTCAGCCTCACTAGTAGCATTTTTCCTAATAGTTGTTAAGTAAGCTGATAATATTGATCGTCAGTAACTGTCATATAAGCTGATAATATTGATCCTTAGTCATTGTTTAGTAAGCTGATAATATTGATCCATAGTAATTGTTCTGTAAGCTGATAATATTGATCGTCAGTAACTGTCATATAAGCTGATAATATTGATCCTTAGTCATTGTTAAGTAAGCTGATATTATTGATCCATAGTAATTGTTCTGTAAGCTAATAATATTGATCGTCAGTAACTGTCATATAAGCTGATAATATTGATCCATAGTCATTGTTCTGTAAGCTGATAATGTTGATCCATAGTAATCGTTCCGTAAGCTGATAATATTGATACCCATTTATTGTTAATTAAGGTAGTAGTATTGACACCCAGTTATTGTTACATAAGCTGGTCATATTGACACCCAGTTATTTTGCATGAGCTGGTAATATTGACACCCAGTAAATTAAAATCACTACTTTACTTAAACTTTCATCCTCTGCATCAGCCTTCTTGTATGAAAGAATCTGACACTTCATCGATCGTGAGGTAATCAAAGGCGTTTCCTTGTACCTCAACCAAAAGATCATTTTCTCCGGCAGGAATTCAACGCAACTAAGTTACTGCAAGTCTGTTAAGATTCTGCTCCCAAGACCTCAAACCATTAGAGAACCGTTACTTTACAAGATATATGAGCACAATTACACGTAATGCTCTACTCTTATATGAGTACTTCTAATTATTTCACTACGATAACTCAAAGTTATGAAGTTTGTGGTCATCTTGTGTTCATCAAAAGCAACCGGTCTTCTATTTGTGACGAAACAACATGCGAGTTCCAAAGTATCGTAGGAGTGCCCAGTTTTGCTTAATCTTTTTCGTAACAAAGCAAAGTGCTGAAAAAGACTAAGCAAAGTGGCGCGTGTTGCCGCTCGAACGGTGCTATCGAAATTCACGTTCTCCACCTTAAAGAATAAAACGTATTGCCTGGTGAGTTCAACAGAACATTTTAATGAATAAAACCGAGTGAATTTGCTGACCAGCGTAGTAGTCACCACCGTTCCTCAGCAATAAGAACAGAACAAAAGTCTCCAGAGTCTTGTGCGCATGCTCAACATCGCAGGTTATTTTTGCCAGGGAATCGATGGGATTTGTGAAGCAGCGCAGGAGGTTGATTGATAGGCAGCGGGTGCCGTTACCTGACCTATCACGACCGCCAGCTCGGTCTAGTCTCCCTGGGTCACTTTAAGTGTTCAGAACAGCTTGCCTCTTGCTCAATCTTGACCGCGTAGTGCCTATTTCTTGATTTACAGCTGCAAAGTCTCATTTCCGACAGCATAAGTGTGGTGTTCTTTATGAACTTTGTACTTTTTATTGAGAATTGCAGAGGATAGGACTACATTCGTGAAGAACTTATAGAGCATAAATTTTATATGAATAATGATGGAAACATAGAAAAGCATACATAATAAGGGTACTTCTCTCTAAGCGATATCCAAATATGGCTTCATAACATACATGATATCGAGTTCAAACTACTCTCGTTAATTAATAAAACTCGTTAAGAAAAGTCTCATTTTAGATACAAACACTGCAGCCATCAATTTATCAATTTATTTTTGAATTACGGTTTCATTTCACCAAACAAGCACCCGGAGGACTTTTTTCTTCACCCATTATACAGCGTTCTTCTTCATCTATTAATAGTGTTCCCCTTCAACCATTATATGGCGTTCTCCTTCAACCATTATATGGCGTTCTCCTTCAACCATTATATAGCGTTCTCCTTCATCCATTATATGGCTTTTCCCTACATCCATTAATACGGCCCCTTCATCCATTATATGGCGTTCCCCTACATCCATTATTACTGCCTCTCCATTCATTATATGGCGTTCCCCTACATCCATTATTACTGCCCCTTCATCCATTATATGGCGTTCCCCTACATCCATTATTACTGCCCCTTCATCCATTATACGGCACTCCCTTCATATTACAGCGTTCACTTTCATCCAATAACAGCGCTGTATAAGGCAACAGACAGCCATACTTGGTCACCAAACAGCTACCCCGCATGAAGGTAGGATGGAAGCTCACTCGTCAGCTTCGTGAAGCTGTGAAGAAACGCCCAAAGTAAAAGTTCTTACACCCAAAGGTCACAATTGCGATTTATTTTCATCACGCCTTGAACAAGTTCCTAAGCATAGACGTATATTGCGATGGCCAATCTGGAAAATGAAAATAGAAAATGAAAGTTCTTCGGAAAGGTGTTTAATGATTGCATGTACCTAGTTATGAGAAGTGCAATGTAAAGTGTGTTTTGTACGTGATTTTCGTAAGCACCAAGTTTAGACAGAGTATAGATGGCAGCAAAAAACAGCAAAGATACTCCTAACACTTTCAAGTTAATCATTCGTCGTGTTTAAAGGAAAAATTCAATTAATTCTCACATAAAAATAAAAACTTTCATCATACAAAGCAATGCTCAATATCTTCTTAAGCAAAAAACGTATGAGATAGAAGAATTATGAAAAAAACTCTTATAAATAGAACAGTATGAATACAATAGATACAATTAAAACCAGTATATGAGTGTTATCCTATGCCCAATCGTAGTGGGAAAGCACAATATACTGTTTATCATAGCTTTGTCTTTGAAGCAGAAAATTCATTTAATGAAACAAAAATATGCATGACCCAATTTGAATTAAATCTTTAAGAACGCATAACACACACAAAGAGAAATGAAACAAATTTCCAAAAAAGAGTTCAGAAATAACTGAAAAATTATTCCTTTACTTGCTCATTGACTTATAAACAGGCAACAGAAAACTGATCACGCACTTCACGATATTGGAAAATGCAGTGTATGGAAAATGATAATAAAACAAACAGTTCTTTAAATAACTAATCAGTAAATCAAATCAGTTACGGAAAAATTCATCTAATATATGTAACGATAAAATCTCCACATATTTATGTACAAATGAAAATCATTGGTGATTGCAACATTCGATTTCAAAGTTCCTACAAAATTTTCCATATTTTTATTAATATGTTCAATTATAACTCGAATGCCCGCTCAGATCGGCCGTGAAACTTTCCCACCGAATTACGCAGAGTTTTTGCTGAATTTCAGACCAAGCTCAACCAAATGATTGCTGGAGACCATAAACCGTAGCTGGTGTCAGAAAGAACACAAACTTCGGACTTAAGATAAAATCAAACGTAAGAATCCATTAGGTCTAAGTCAGGAGCAGAGCGTGGTATCGTTTTCTTGTTTTACAACCTTGAAAAATGGACCCGACGCTACTTTATTATATTCTTTGTTGTATGAGGAGGCGCGTCGTCCAGTTAAAGGATGAAGGATTCTTTTCTGATACGTTTTTTATGTATAATAGAAGAAGCCCAAATATATTCTTCCTGCAAAAAAAACATCATATTCGTAAAGAACTACATAAAACAGTGCCAGTAAAACATCACAGACGTTAGCCAACTATTTTCCTGCATCTTAATTTCACACTGTGCACATCTTAGAGCAACAAAGAAAATATGAATTCTTTTCATTCTTGAAGTCAGTATTTGAAATTCAATTTGATGCTACAAAAAGGATAGGTACGACAGGGATAATCACTTTATATCACTGGTTGTATAACTACATTTTGAGAGTTCCTACTTACATTTCCTTGAAATCCCAAGCTTTCACAAACTGTTCGAAGTATTAAGTAAGACATGAACTCCTGTGCACTACTGATGTAGTACTCGAGCTGTAAACTATATGCATGCTAAGGATGATTTTTAAAAGCAGTTCTCAGTTAGCAATTATTCCGAAAATTTAACCCCCTTGCATTATCGCGTCTATCTGAGGGACAGCGAACTTTTAGGTGTTGTGATGACCAATGAGATGACCTCATTGTTTGGTGGTCGCAGTCATCATTGCGACGGCTTATTACAATGAATGTTTTATCGTCACAGTGCAAGGTTATGCTTCAACATTTGATGGTTCACACAACAATTCATGAGCTAGTAACACTAACAGCGTGTAGCCGGCGTATGGAAGCATAATAATAACACTTCGGACACGAACACTCATGCCTGATTAGGACAATTATTGGCCTAAAGAACTGGTTTTTACGGCGTGTGGACTCGTTTACTCTGTTCAGGTGCGTACACTTTCTGTGACGGGATCAGAATGTCTTTAATTGACGTACTGATGTTACAATGAAAACATTTGCAAGCTCAGGTAAAAACAAGGGCTTCTTTAAAAGAAATGTAACGTAAAGATACAAACATAAGAAGCTTTTGAGTTTACTCCTGAAGATAAGTTATTTGAAAACCCTCATAAAAGTCTGTTTTTAACTGCGTAAGCGACAAAGAACATGAAGAAGGATATATATTAGCTTGAACCTGGGTACAAACAAAGTGAAGATCACGCTAAGAAAACCTGAATTAATCGAAGCGAGTTTTTGTATTCTGGGACCAAAAATTTTTTTAATAAGTTGTTCTCTTCAAGGAAGGTGCACGCAAATGACATGGGAGTTGCAAACTATATCATGCAAATTCTGCATGACTGAACATAAACATGAATAATCTGTTTAAACAGTAAACCTATACCACAGAAAACATTTTCTGCTTGACTTTTCCAACATTTCCAACATTATAGCAATTAGTTAATTACAAACAAATGAAACATACTCCGTATAATGAGTGCGGTTCATTGTTCAAAGACAGTGATCATTGTAGAAATGAAATCATGAAAAGTTCGTTCATTTTGTTCGTTTTTTTCGTTTATGTTAAGAGCAATTTGATCTGAGAGTGAATGAATGAAGCACGCAACTTGCACGGAAAATGTAAATCATTGTTTCTTAAAATTAGAATAAAAGTCTAAACATGGGATGATTACATTTCAAGTAATAAATAGAGTACATCTGTACGGGCATAAATTCTCGCCCTCCAGGTTCTGACAGGGGATGGCTTCAGACTCTTGCCCGACCTTTTATTTCAGGAGGAAGAATAAATAATATTTATAGAATTTAATCAATATAATTTACAATTGATAAAAAATAGAATGTCAATATATTTCCTACTCAATGAACAAGTTAAATTACTAAAAGGCTTGCCAGTGCCAGACCAGTCAGATTCTTCAGGAACAGAAACTATGCTCAGCCGGCCACGTAGGCGCGTTTACTGAACATGAGACTAACTATAGACGCCCGTCAAGCTTCCTACTCTATTCCTATGCTATTGAATTCATGTTATTCTCTCTCTTTTCCTATGCTATTGAATTCATGTTATTCTCTCTCTTTTCCTACGCTATTGAATTCATGGTCCTATGCTGTTGAATTCATGTTTTTCAAGCTACGCGATCTATGTTAACCAAACTATGCGATCCAGTCTATTTTGAAATAATCTATCTATGCTGAACTGACACGGGTAAAGGCGCTGCCGAAGAGGTCAGGCCTGTTGAGAAGAAAAAACGGTTTCTGTAATCAAGAATAAACAAATTTCACAAATCGAAGTTCCAATATCACAAAGTTACCTACTCTGCAGCACGGTCAAGAGTCTTACCGGTTGCGGGGCAGAAGGCTTTACACACTGAGAATCTAAACGGGAAAGAGAGACCAAAAGAATTAAGAAAAAGAAATCGCATGCAAGAAAGACGGACTCATCTACTGACCACTTCTCAATTTATAGTTGTAGGCGAAATTAAGCGATGTGACAAATAATCCTTTGCTGAAGGAAGAACTATTATTGGTTGTGCTTTACATAGAACGCAGTTGCACCATCTATAAGTATTCGAGGGTACCTTTGGTACTTGCACTTCAGGGTACTGGTTGGGAATGAATATTTCATGAAAATGTGATGGCTTAAAATTGAAAAATTGTATAAATCTTGTTCATAATTAACGGATGTGGTAAAGATTAGCTATTAGTTGACAGCCTCAATGAACCAGTTACTAAAAGTATCGGTGAAATATGATTCATGTTTTGAATCAATCAATTTTCACTATTCTCTAACACCTTGTTGGTAAAACCTCGATATTTAACGACCGAAACTAAAGTTGGATCTCAAAGTTTGCTTTATGATGCAGCAACTTATCAATGCCACGCTGTTTACGTCTATTAGGGTTACCAATATCCGTACAAAATTTGAGTCTTTAAAGTGGGAAGTGAATTAAGAAGTAATGAACATAACTCTGGACAGAAGTGCAGTGAGGAGTGTAAGGCAAATATTTGTTGCCTTTTCGCACAAATTTACCAGTAGTTGGAGATCAAAAGCGTGATCGTAAATGATAGACATATGACAGCTAGTTTTATCTTGCTGACTAATGCTTACGAGTGAAATTCATGTGGCCTGTTTGTGTATTTTATTACGCAAATAGTTCTTCACTATAAAGCCAAGCAGTTCACCTTGTTGAAAGAACCAGAATGTGGTGTTCTCGTAAATCTTGCTCCCACCAAGGGCGCAAATCATCAACTGTATTAACTTTTTTCCACAAAATGATCGAATTTGTTCGCAATCCGTGTCGTTCAGTGAAGCGTGAATTCAGCAACTGTCTGAAGCAAGTGAAACTTTTTAAGCACTTCTAACGCATGACATCAGAATTACTGAGTTCACTTTGGTAAATCAAAATTGAGAGAAACGATCAAGAAATGAAACCGACTCTCGTGCCGAGTAAGCTTCCATCTCTGGCCTCTTGGTGGTAGGATGCCAAGATATGTACTGCAGAATTATTTTAAAAAGAATTGCAAAGTATTTGAATATTTAGCTCCTCACACCGTCGGACGATTTTATCTGCCATCGACAAAGTTTTAAGTCATTTCGTGTTCTTATTTTTTTGTCGCACGAAATGCTTGATTATTTTTAATCCAATATTATAATGTGCATCTTACATGAAAATTTCCCTAGTTATTCAGTATGAATTGCTAGAGTTTGTGAAACCCGAGACTGAATTAATTTTACTCTGCTAAAAGTCTGAGTCATTCGTATAAACACAATACTCTTAATAATACTCTACAATCAGACTTGCAAATTAATAATCCTCAACACTAATAACTGAAAATATTGAACAACGTAAAGCTGGTGAAAAATCAGACTGATAAAAAAATCTCACTAAAAGTTACGTTGGGAAGAGCATGAGTCATAATATCCTCAAAAAATCCAAACACTCGTCAGCTTACACCACTTACGACCGTTGAGCTCAGTTCCATCAAAACTGACGTGTTTCAACTACGAAATTACTCAGCACATACAGCAGGCGGCAACATAACTTCCTTTTTTGAAAGGAACTTCTTTTGAAAAAAGGAAATTGTGTTGCCGCACTCTGTATAAGGATGGACCAGTAGCGATAAGAGGCTCTATGAGAGCTGACGCAGGGTCTGTTATCAATGACAACAAGCTGGATAGAGTTTGTACAAATCTGCACGATAATAATCTAAAATTACTTGTAAATTCAATCATTCGAACACTCGCACATCTCAGACGAGTGGTTTTGTAAAGGATCAGTAATAGAGTGAGTTGGAGCAAAAAGCAATGTTAAAAATAAGGATGTTTATGGATATACAAAAGAAGTAGAGGTTAGGTTACATTCTAGTCCGTGCGGGTTGTTAAAACCATACAGAAAAATGCTTCGAAATCACAGTTCTATGTAATACTTCCTCATGACAAATTAAAAATCAAAACAGATATTACAATGCTATATTAAATAATAAATAAGGATCGGTACGAAGAGACAATTCCTCATACCTGTTCGACAATACTTTATCTCGGCAAGCACATCAGTGCTTGTTCTCGTCATCTAGCAACGACCTCAGTTCTTGTTCGTGTCATCCAACGAGCATCTCAGAGCTTGTTCTTGTCATCCAACGAGCATCTCAGTGCTTGTTCTTGTCATCCAACGAGCATCTCAGTGCTTGTTCTTGTCATCCAACAAGCATTTCATGGTTTGTGGTTGTCATCCGTCAAACACATCTTGTCATCCAGCCTCTGAACACACTACTCCAAGTTTTCCTTGGCAGCCCGTATAAGATCCAGCAGCGGTGGTTGTAGCCTTATCGTAATTTGATTTTAACATATTCCTTTCTGATTTTCGTGATCCTAAAATAATGTACACAACATTTTGAGCTGACGTCATCGATGTTTTATTCTGCCATTTTGCTATCCTGCAAGCAAATGCATACAGTGAAGAAAAACAGTTGATTTTCAACAAATTGATCAAAAATATCACAATTGGGCATATCACGTGCCAAATTCTCAGTTTTTATATTTTAACTGACAGTAGATATCACTATGTCGTGAATTGTTAGAGCTATTCTTTAACAGTGAAGGTAAAATAAATGAAGAAGTAAATCACGACATTTTTTATGCTCTCATGAATACGAACCGAGCAAGCATGAACTCTTTTGATTGATTCCAAAGCTATGCGAAGTGCAGAAGGTACGTGATTATGGTCTTAACATTATTGGGATATAATATTTAAAATTCTTATCTATTTTTCATTTTATAGCGAATTTAAAAGATTTTTGGAGACAGTGGTAAACGAATTATCTAAAAAAGAGGAATAATTAAATGCGTTGGAAATTAGAGACACATGAAATGAAAAACATGACCTCGACAGATATTTATGAATCATTTCATATCCGAATATAACTTTTAAAATAATTCGGGGGCACTTCATGTCGAAGGTTAGATACTTACAGCAACAGAAGTCATAGAGAATATTTTTATTCAAAAGTTTGAGGTGCGACATATTCCTAAAAATGAGTGTCACTGATGCAACATTGAGACTGCATTTTCAGTTTAGCAGTCAGAATAAGAGACACATGATACAAATTTAAAGATCTTAATAGAGTTAGTAGTGTGAAGAGATTGTCTACTGCACATGCGGTGAATCTTTATTCCCTAATTAATAATAATTTTGTTGATTGGTGAATTATTACACTAATTATTTTACAGTATTTGATTCGCTTTGAAGGTCTTTCTAACTACAACAAATATACTAAAGGACTAATTGAATTTTAGAGTTATCGAAAAAGATCACAAAGGATCTTTCCTCGTTGAGGCCTAGCCACCTCAATCATAGCTTTCATATATTTTAAATTATCTTTTTCAAGATACATATGTGCTTCTATTCGTTCGATGCAAAATTTCTTCGTATGATAATAAACTTTCGAGATTTTTTCTGTTTGAATTATCATATTCAAATACACCTGTAGTTTAGATGGTATTTAGCAGGCGCGTCATTCTCTGCCTCACATATGTCGGAGCAACTGCTCACACCTCCAGTGTACCGTTAGATGCTTGGTGGCCTTCAGCTCGCTGCTGCTCACAGTGCACTCCAGGGGCACGCGGTCCAGTTAGTCTAGGTGCTAATTAAAGGAAATATGAGCACAATTATCATGTTTACGTCGCCTCTGCTCGAGTTGGCTTGAATAGATGACGATCTTTACTAGAGGCAATTACAAATAGTAAAGTAAAGAAGACCTGCCAGCAGCTCTATTAATAGCCAACAAGCACTGCAGAGTCCTTAAAATAATTTGACGATCGAAACTGAGATTATTTTGAATAAAATATATACATACATATGAAAATATGCCGTAATTCAGTTAATGAAAAAAATTCAATCAATTTTGCTGAAAATAATCGTATTGTTTGTGTCGTAGACATTGCGTATTTTAAAGAAAGATCAGTTTGCACAGTTTTCAACTTAGATCTGATAGCAGCAGTCGAAATTGCGTCATCACTACAACTTAACGGACAAAATTGCAAAACCAATTAAAACAAAGGTAACATTATTCAAGAACTTAATCACGTTTAGTGATTCATTGAGTAATTCTCTCCCTACGGTGCTCTAACCGAGGTATCCTTGAGGGTAGGGGATCATTATTGCAAACAAGTTTTTATTGGGCAGGAGTGGCTGCATTTGCGCACTCATGCTTTGGACAATGCAGAAACATTCATATTATTTTAATTTAATACCCACTAGAGTTAGCCAAAACGCCTCTGCCATTCTGTTCTCTCTTTCTTTACGCAAGGAGGCAAACTTCAGAGTGACTGCTCACAAAAATATCATATATAATACATCATTTTCAAGCTTATTCAACGTGAACTTGAATATACAATAAGAGTTTTAATAACAGTTTCATAAAAGCCTCCAATATTCGTGGGTTCATATGACAGACAGGCTTACACAGATAAAAATAAAAGGAATATCTGACAGCGTCATTGCATCGCCATGTAAATTAGACTATGAGCGTGTAATGAACCTATAACATACTGTCAGCATGGAGCAGCATATACTGAAGGCAACACTGACTTGTATTGATTATTGGTGTGACGTCGCACCACGCTCTACTTGTTGTGACTTGGTTTACACAGGCGTGCCAGACAAAAGCCTGAGATTTCCATAAGAATTATAGCTGCAAAAATGACGCATAGACCATCAGTACACAAGCACACGGCGTTTCACAGCTCCAACGTCAAACAGTTTGTTTAGAAACGAAGTCATTATGCCTTACCAATGCGCACGCGTGGGTTTGTTATTTCACTCAATATGAATCTTAAATCCCCGAATTTTGTGGGGGAAACTTCCTAGTTTTGCACCCGGCCTTGAGTCGATAATGTGTGGACTCCCTAGTCCGAGTCAGTTGCATTTACGCATTCTAAATTGAAGACTACTCTGTAAAAACTTATATTCTTATTCATTATTTGAAGTTGCTTATAAATAATATTTGGAAACATCAGCGTTTGTCGTACAAAATATAATTCTCATTTTTCAGAATTTAATCATTTAAACGAATATGTTGGAAAAATAAAGAAATTATTTCGTTACATGGTCACATTATGCATAAATAATAGGAATACATACATATATGAGATGAAAACATGCTTACCAAAGTCTGTGCCTTTGAGCCTCCGATATTTTAACAAGACAAAGATTTAAAAATCAATGATGTTGCAGTCATTTGTAGAGTTCGAGTCCGCAGTTGAGAAAGAGTTTTCTTTGGAGGCTAAGTCATCACTGCAGCAAGAGTTACAAGTGAAGGCTTTGGAGGCTAATCATCACTGCAGCAAGAGTTACAAGTGAAGTCTTTGGAGTCTAATCATCACTGCAGCACGAGTCACAAGTGAAGTCATCCATTATTCCACATGAATTTTGTGTAAGTAAGATATCCTCACGACAGAGGTTCATCGTAAGAAATCATTTGAATTATCAGAAGGTGAGCTCTTGGAATGCCTCTAATAATGTTTTTTTTAAAGCGAACACGGCAGTCGTGAGCCAGCGCCTTCGCTCTGAGAAATGATTGAAAGAACTGACGACGTTTCACTACATAAAAATAAATAACAAGACTTTCACCAACTCCTTGCTTCTCAAAACATGACGAGTAAGCGAATGCTGTCAAACACTGTCTTCTACGAGCTGCGTGTTCACTTCTAATTATCAACTCACGAATTATCAAATTAATGTTTCAGTAAATAAACAACAAACATTCGCTTCGTTGTTATTGGGTATTGCAAAATATTAAATAAAGTTGCATCGGTATTATTTTTCAGTATTAAAGACTTTCATGAAATTATATATAGTGATCAAATGTTTTTTGTCAAATGGTTCCAGTAAGGAGCAATAAGTCCTTGTTATAATGTATCTTCATTTAACCTTGACATATCAGGAATTTCATTGGATATCTCAAATATCTTTTAAAACTAAAAAGCTTCAGCTGCTGACTACGGATAGAGAGCGATAACAAATTAAAGTCTTGAATGAATTGTTAGCAATGTTACTCATATTTTCTAAAAATGATAGTTGTTTACTGAACACTCTTCGCTCTAGGAATAGCTAAAAATTCTGACTTAAATTTTACACGAAAATTCAATACCCGTTTAATAATAAGTATTAAAACTTGTATTGCATATTACTCATCGTAGTAAACCCAACAACGTACAGTATCTGTGCCTTCATCTGTTCGTATTTTCTGACTGTGTTATTTCTACTTAGATTTCAATATGAGTTCAACTAAATCAAAAAACAGACAATGCCTTCCAGCATTCATTTATTCCCCTAAAAAATTTGTAGCTACCGTCTACATGTAGTCTTTGATGACGCAGCACGTAAACGACCAAGTAGCGAGTTCTCAACGAACTGTGAACACGAAAATAAGTCAAAGAACAAGATTTTATCGTTACGCGTGAGTTGACTGGTAGCCGTTCACTAAGAAGGGGAGGTACTGAGATAAGGTAACATACCCAAGTTCCTGCGCCGAGTATCAATGATTTAAATTGCAACAGTAATGGATTAGGTCACAGTTGTTGTACATCAACGACGACTCAATGCACGCATTTATTGCAGAATTCGTGCCTTCAAGACCAGCAGGCTGAAGTGATACCTTTCTGCTTTCGAAAAATGTTGTGCTGTTGCAAAAATCAGATTTGCTACGCTAGCATCTCGTGATCACAGCTTTTTTCCTCGGTTGATATTCTTCAAGCTTCAGCGACTGCAATAAAAAAATTGGACTTCAAACTTAATTTGTGCGGGCAAACGTTCTTTTACTTCCTTTTGTGTTTGAATCCTCATCTTCACATCATATATCATATTTAGGCAAGCGTTCATTACCTACATATAGTGCCTGCGCAAGCGTACAGATGAAGCTGATCATCAAGCGGAGATCTGAGGCAATTTCGAGACGGAATTTCTATTCGCGTAGTAGGCCTTGACCACGAGATCATGGTTGCAACGGCGTTCTTCTTGGTGTCTTGTGTGTGGTACTAATAGTTGGGCAGAAATGGCAGGGAAATGTATTCATTTTTGCTTAAACATAAGCCCAATACAGGTCTAGGTCTTCTTCACTTCTATTTGAATTCCCTCCTTGAAATAGAAAGGAGGAAGTGAGACCCAGAGAGAATTGAGAAAACGATTGCCCGTTCTACCTGTACACTCTCATTCGATGAGTGACTTGTTAGCTGAAGTTGTGTACAGTTAACCATACGGTTGCATGGTTGAGTAAACCAAATCCTGAAATGTTAAGCTAATTAATTATTCGGTTAATCACGTAAACATGTTATTGATTATCTTCGAAATCTTCCCCTCATTTAATTAACTTAGAATTTGAATTTAAAATACCAATTCAAAATTAAGCAATCGAATATAATGTATTATTTCTTCCTAGGAGAATTATTTCAGCTCACAAATATGCACCGATACTGTGTTTTAATTGATGTAATAAATGCATATTGTACTCAGTCTCATGTCATCGAAATGAGGAGCAGCATCGGAAGTTGCACTAAAGTGCGTTCATTCTCATCAGCAACACTAGGCGCTTTCCAAGAAGCGAGCATTCATTAACCCTTTAGCGACGAAAAGGACCATACGGTCCTCTTTTACGGCCTTTGGGAGAATTGTTCTAATAATTAAACAGTGAGCAATATGAGGTTGCTACTAGGTTTGAACGCTTCGGCATGTTACAGCGTCGTTCTTTTGGCTGCCTGGCTCTCAGCGTGCTTCATTGCATCAGTGTACAGACGGTCTTTGTGAGCTTAAACGTAGAAACTAGGAAAAGAAATTGGTCGCCAAAGGGTTAATTTGTTGAATGAGTCAGTGTGACGAATTATAGTCATCATTGTATTGAACCAAATCACTCTTACCACATTGCGTCAACTCATCATTTATCTCAACATTCTGTATCAAATTGAGACTCAGAATTCATACTATTTATTAAATTATGGTTCATTTTCTCTTGGAAATTCTCATCGTGTTGCGTGGATTTTAGGATTTGTTCATTTTTTTGGAATTTTGAGGATCGTGGTATTTTGGTTTATATGAACCAATATGATATTAAATGTAATGCAACCCTTTTTAATGCTGATCGTGAGCACACAAAGTCCATACATAATAATCATTCAGTCATGATCAAAACATGCTACCATTATTTCCCCATGGAACTCTCTGCGACACAAATATTTTCAATGGGTAAAAATATCTGAGACGTATCATGTACGGAAACTCAGAACAAAATATCGTGCAGATGCAAATCATCTCTGAAATACTTCGATTACTTGACTTAATTACTGAAATTATATTCCACGATGCAGTGGCTGTTCCGATTACAGCAAAGCTGGGCCAGATTGGAGCCAATATCAGAACTCGCCACTAATTTTCCATCAAAAATTAATGTCATTAAACTTAAAACGCGAGAGCTCCTTAGAACTGCGAGCAATGAAGCTTCGTCGTACGGGAAATAGCTGGAAGATTCTGTGCGGTTTTGGGAGCAACAAAATCTAATTTCAAGAAAATTACACTATCAATATGACACTGTTAATTTGACACTGTCTATATGATACTGTCACTATAACACTGTCAATATGACACTGTCAATATGATACTGTCACTCTAACACTGTCAATGTGACACTGTCTATATGATATTGTCACTATAACACTGTCAATATGATACTGTCACTATAACACTGTCAATTTGACACTGTCTATATGATACTGTCACTATAACACTGTCAATATGATACTGTCACTATAACACTGTCAATGTGACACTGGCAATATGATACTGTCAATGTGACACTGGCATTTTGACACTGGTAATATGACACTATCAGTGTGACACTGGCAATATGACACTATCAATGTGACACTGGCAATATGACACTATCACTGTGACACTGCCATTATGACACTGTCAATGTAACACTGCCATTATGACACTATCACTGTGACACTATCACTATGACACTGCCATTATGACACTATCAGTGTGACACTGGCAATGTGACACTGTCAATATGACACTATCACAGTGACACTGGTAATATGACACTGTCACTGTGACACTGCCATTATGACACTGTCACTGTGACACTGCCATTATGACACTATCAATATGTGTCTTCACTTGTGATAATAGGACCTAATGATTTCATAGTTGAATCATAGATTTGGCTTACGAATTCTATCTTTAATAAAGCTTTGAGTGTGATTTCTAGTGCTTTAATTTAGATATTTATAACGTCCCTTTATGGTTTTCTTACGAAATAGAATTTCATAGACGTGTAAACCACTGCATGCTGCCCAATTACCATGCTATTGTCCAAGTCTAATATTTTTATGTATATCACAATGAACAAAAATGTCGTCATTCTATAATATAAGTATACTCCTCATACTTAATTATGCTCAGCACCAGCACATCCTTGATGCCCTATACATATTGTATGATTACATGTTTTACACGCCCCTGATATGAAGCAGTCAAACATGTAACTTTATTCCCGTAAAGTTCTCATTAAGAATACCAAAAAAAAATTTTATACGTACCTAGTTTCCGAACATGAAGCAGATTCTGCACATTATAGCGAAACGAAATGTCTGCTAAATTGGGCCTCGGGCTCGCGTTCTCCCAGGCCGTAGATAAAAGGTCCCAATTTATCGTAATTAGGGGATGTTGCGTCTCAAGTGAAAGGGAAATCAGCATTGAACCTCATAGGGCTTATAATCCCGTGTCTTTGGAGAAATTCTGCCTTTGATGGCGAATTGCCTCGTCTTCGTTAGTCGTGAATGTCGATGTGAAGGATTTGATGGTGGTTGGTGATTGCAATTCGCAAGCCCTGCATTAGATTTATCTGAATACAATAGAGAATTTTAGTTAACACAGATTTTAACTCAGAGTCATTTGTCATGTGAGGCTATACGACCTTCCTTAAACTAGTTTTGTCGTGCAACTTAATATTATAGAACGTAAGGATACATCGTGGATTTTATTATTCAGGACTAATTAAGATGTATCCTTTTCTAGGTAACACTGGAAGCTCTTGCTGATACTTAGAACCATTTGAACTACACATTGTGATTTTATTGTTTTGTTTGACAAGTAACACTGCTTGTTTTATAGTTTTAGTACAGAACTTTCGTTACACTGGGAATCAAAGTCATACAATCACGTTTGTTTATTATTCTGCAAGAAAACTAGAAAACAAACATTCGGGACAAATATTGTAGCAATAAAATGACACTCAAACTTGCTAAATTGTAGCTACTTCTTGTCCTCAGAAATGTTGCTTCAATTTTTTTAGAAACAATACCGTACTACCATAAATCAGCTCCGAGTACGAATATTCCTTCATAAATAACAGTATTACATTGGGAATTTATCCAGAAGGCCAATTAGTTCGTACCATGGAAAATTCTACGCAAAACAAGTATAATTAACTTCGCAGTGGAATTTTTTTGCCGTAAATACTACGAGGTAAAAGAAATGTTCTGTCAAAAGGAAAAGCAACCTTATTTTGAGAAAAAATAACAGATGTTACTTATTTACATCACTCTGCATGATTTACCATGAATAAAACTCCTATCAAAAGTATGTTAACTCATTCTAACATTGAATTATGTTCTCTTAAGAGAATAAATCTGCAACTTGCATTTCAATGTCCGTCAGTGGACGTAGTAACCTTTGACGTTTTAATATTTGTTGTTCATTTTGTGGTCAAAGCTGTACATTTCTAACAAGTGTATGTACATATTGATAATACATATAATGTATTTTTATAATCAAGTGTCAAGATGGCATGGGCAAATCATCAAGAACAGACCCAAAAGTGTTCAATAAAATCAGATGGCTGGCACTCATCTGTTGTAGTTGTCCGAAAATTATTTTATAGGCGTCTATATAAGGTCCAAAATATAATTCACAGCACATCTGTTGTGTGTTCTGTGTTCATGTGTCTATAGTATCATTTGTCTATAACATCTGATTTCAGTCATTATTTGACCAGAAATTTATTCAGGTCATACATATATTGATCCTGTGGCAGTAATTTATTACATTTATGGTGCTAAACAATCACAGTTTAACAATTATAAAAATTGCTTATGAGCAATTATCACTAATATTAATAAGTTCTTTCACACCGAGATGCAGTACTTCGAGTCTATTTTATTTCTTCCTGCCTATACTATGCTGTCTATTGTGTGTCATTGTCCTGTCCATTATATAATAATTACAATACTTCTAGAGTTTGACTGACTTTTATTTACTTTGCGACTGCCATCTGAAGAGCAGAAAATTACGATCTATTTCTAGCACGTTCGTTTGGAATCATCCCTCTGTTTTTGTGTTATTTCTACAGCTTGAAAAAACTAGGTCAACAAACAGGATATCAAATCTCCATGAACATGAACACAGTTTCTCAAGTCATTATAGACAAATTACCAGTCACGTACCTTCAGTTGTGATCGTAAATCTTAACCCTCAGCGTGACTTTTCAGAAGCAGTAGTCAATCTTGTCAATTTTTCACCGTGAGTGGAATTATATCGACCAATTGGCTGAAGAGTAATTATCTTTTTCCATGCGTAGATTTCAATTGCAGTGCGTGTTAGTAAAGCAAGGGAGAATACTGATAAATTAACATACAGTGCACATCGTTCCTTCAAGGAATTACGTAGTAGCTTGGTTAATACAATTGTTGTATCATTTTGTTTCCAGGAAAGTTCATTGTGAGACGTTTTAGTTTCTTCAAATTGCACTACAATTTCTTTTATGGAGATGTACTGAAAAGTTCGTGCGATTTAGCGTTTAAATTATATCAATACGAAAGAATAAGTTTGAGTGTCAAATTTAAAGTTGAGCTTAGTGGCTCTTGTCACACTGGTGCTATTTGCAAGATCGTCACTCTGTTCAATAAAGAAAACTTCTTCAAAGTTGATAAAAGAATTTTGTAACTGAGGTAAAAGTTTCAGCCGAACGCTGCTGCAGTCGTCAGACTTCATTCAAAAGAATTTCTTTCATTTTCAGAGTTCCTAGTACGAACTTTCTTTGGTCAAGGATCTTCCTAAAGTCAATAGTAGATGCAACAATGACTCACATGCAATTTGTTTTCCGATTCAGTTAGCTTAAATTTCAGAAAAGAATTAATTTTTAAGCGGTGGAGCTCCAAATAAGAGAAGTCTTTAACTTTTATGTACAATCTCGCTACAGAAAACAAATTTACCACAAAGTTTCGCTGTTGTAAATCAGTTTATTACAAGATCCCGCTGCAGCAAATCAGTTTAGTACAGTTTCACTGCATGAAATAAGTTTATTTGCACAGTATTGCAATATTTATGATAAACAGTAAATCAGTTTACCATAAAATCTGGCCCAGTCACAGTTATTAGTTTTATGATTTCGCGAATTAAAATTATTTGTTGGATTATTAAAGGTCTATCATTATTGTATTAATAATAACTTACTAATTTTCTAAACAAGTTTAAACTTTTCTTTGACCTACTTATAAAAGTAGGAATAAATTCGTTCTAATTGTATTTTGGACATAATTTCCTGTGTTTAATAAATTCTTGATTAGCACAAGTAACTTAATGAGTTCAGAATGCATTGCCTATTTTGGCAGAGAGTCAGATCTTTATAAGACACAATAAAAAGCAGTTACATAGCATCCACGAATACATAATTTAGACATGTATCTATAGTCACATCACTCACTCGCATGCTTATAATTCCAATTCTACAACTGGAAAAGCAACTACACTGTTACTCACGTCCGCGCCTAAATTTTTACCGTAAATCTTCCGATTCTTTCACGTTCAAACTATCTAGATCAGTGTTTCTCAAAGTTTTTTCAATCACCGTCCCCTTAAGGCACTTTTTGATTTTCCACCGCCTCCTAATGATTATATTACTGTATATTATACAATTATATACGCCCTCCATTCAAGGCGTACCCTCCTACCGCCCCCTTGCATTTCCTCAACGCCTCCAGGGGGGCGGTACGGACCACTTTGAGAAACACTGGTGTAGATCATTGATAAGCTGCAACAGATTTTTATTCTTCTTCCGCTGCTTAGCTTAGTTTCTGACATTCTCTAAACACAGTCAGACGATCGTTAACTAATTGGTCAAAAGATTTAAAATGAATGATATATCCTCCGAAGTGGAGAATTTTGAGCCAAATTTTCCTCGGTCTTAGCTCTAATCAAAGCTTGAGGGGTAGGCGCTAAACCCTAGGGTTTCATAAACGCACCATGACTGACGCGCAAGTGTTTTGAGCTCAAAATTAAACTGTCAGGTTTTGGTGCTTCCCCTGTAGCCAGTCCCATGATTTATTACCTGAAAATTATTATCTGCTACAGTCCAGCTGCAGTCACTCCTTGACGTTTGAGAAGATAATTGATGAAACTGTTCCAACTAGTGACGACCGTTGAATTATGTAGAGCAGAACAGTTTGGCTTACTTTATTCGTTGCTTCAATGCAAATGGATTATGAATCTAAGAAAACTTAAGTGATAATAATAACTTGATAAGACTGTAAAGTTGCCGACAAAGTCTGTAATTCTTGCAGTACATATACGAGAAAAATATCGATGGACTTATGAAATTTACAGACTACATGCAAGAATTACGTTACGAATATTCTGCTTCCTTAATAAGCGCCACGTCACATCAGAATTTTGTAAAAATTGAAATTATTTTGAGACTTACGCATGCATTTGCTTACACATCATTTCCTCCTTGTGGTTTAATAGCAAGGAGGAGCTAATGACTAAACAGTGCAAGTTCAAATAAACCACACCTGAACTCTCAAGCAAGGTTTATGACCGCATGCCGCACTATTTTTAAGTACAAAAAACCTGAAAATGAAGCATCTCGTTGTAGCAGTAGAATGCACCTCTCACTAAACAAACACATTCAATTCTTTTGGACTTATCCATTGTCATCCGCTGTGCTGAGTTCAGAATTGCAGAGAGAAACTATTGAAAACTCGACACAATGTCGCATTATTTAAAATTTAAAATTCGTGCTTTAGCTGCTATTCAGTGAGCAAACATTTTTCTCAGTAGAGCTAAAATGGAAGAACAACCAATACTGATTGATTTCAAAAGAGAAGTGAACCACAGCGAGTGAAAAAAGTTTACTTTAGTAATATGCATAATAATTCCTAATGGAAATTTAAATACAGATTAGTTTTATAAAGACCTGAAGAACATTTAAGCCTCGGCTTTTTTAGATTTCAACTTTTGAATAGGAAGCAGGTGTTTGCATTCAATGATACATTCACGGTAAAAAAGAAATTTTGATATTCAGTCTTAGATATACGTGTTATTTAAGCTTGCAATTAGATCATTTTTCCTAGTAATTTTTTTGAAATGAAACCACAATTCCTAACCACGTTTAGAATTGAGGAGTTACACTTCTCAACTGGGAAGAAAAATGCTACTAAATTTTGAGTATAAATGAAGATAAGAAAGTTACTCTTGGAATGTGCTAGGTAAGAAAAGAAAAGGAAGATTTAAGACGTGGAACAAAATTTTCACAAATACTCTAGTTCTACAGTGGCATCTAATATTCAGTTTCGGTGTCTCAAACACTGGAATTTACACTCGAAATTTCATTAAAGACCGCATGAATTTCATGAACTCTACATTTCTGGTGTGCTCACCAGAAAATAACCGTGTAATGCGGATTATTGATCGGCTTTGTGTCCGAGTCTTGCGAAAATCCTGACAGCAAACTATACGTAGAGTACGTTGCGTGCTGTATGGATTGAGGGACTGGAACCGATATTGGACAGTGTCTTGTTGGGTGCTGATGAGCACTTTACTTTTCCCCTACCGTGGTAAGTGTTGAGTCAGCATATTGTTCACAGTAGATGTTGAGACTGAATGTTGTTCGCAGTGGATGTAGAGATTACGAATACAGGTATATATAGCTCCAATGAAACATAGATGGGTAAACATACTGCACTGTACTATTCACTGTAAAAGAACACCGTAATAATGAGTGCTGAGTAAAAAGTCAGCATATACACTGCATCCTTAGAGAGAATTATCATTATATGTAAAATATTCTGGACAAGAGCGTGTTCAGAACACACCATGTGCATACCAAAGGAAGATCATGAGAAAATCTTGCTGAGGGGCCATATTGTGTACTTCATTAACGTTGCACCCACTACATTGCTTCGTCCAGGTTAAGGTCCATACGTGTACCATTTTTCAAAGGCATTAGAAACTTGAGCGTACGCTGTCGTAAAGCGTACATATTCCTCACAAATGCAGAGCATGCAATGAATGTTTGTTGAACACGATGTGTGAGAGAAATTTGTTGATGGCACGGGAAGCATTCAGGAACTAATACCGCGTACATCACATGGGCTGCCGTCCGGTCTGACGGAGTGAGGTTTATGTTGTTTACCTCTCCGATTCGACCGCCGGACCGGGTGGCCTCACAGACAGATGGACGGACGATGGACAAACGTACGGACGGGCAGATGATGTACGGACGGTCGAGTGCATGATCCATTGGGTGCAGCTGCTGTCAAAATATAGGTCTTTTATAGGGAGGTCGACACAAACCAGATTTGTACCTATGGTACCGGCTGAGATTTTCTCTAATGATATAGAATCACAACTGACTTCTTAACAATGTACCAGATACAAATAAACTAATGTTATTCGAAAAATTTAACCATTATATGTATGAAACTAATTTGTGAGTAAATGTTAACTTTCAGGATATGTAAACGACTTACTTACTGGAATGAACTAAAATTTCTCAATGATGCTCCCGAATGATTTCAACAGGAAATAGTTGTCATAAACTATTACACATTTCAACGCCTATATTTACTCTATTCCAAACTCTATTTCAACATTTTCTGTTATGCACTTTTGAAAATCATTTCAACAGGGCTACTGTAAAAGCTCATTACAAGATTGTCAATGTTGTTGGATGAGTAATGAAAAAGCATCGCTTACTTTATAATTAAGTTTCTGAGACGGAAGTATCGAGATCGGGAATGCTCTACGTTTCTTCAAATCATTCGCAATCATGTCAGTGTCATGGGAGCAGCGTCATGCTCCCATTTTACAGCACGATTTCAGTGTTACAGATTCAATAAGCTGTAAATAAGATCTCGGGATTTTAAGATTAATTTATGGTGTCAATTCACGGTCTTCCACAGCAGTCAAAATTATGCACAACCACTTTGTATTGCCAATGTGATTTTAACGTAGGTTTTTTCCTGACACAAAATAGTTCTGGATAATTCGTTATAAATTTTATATATTTATTTCATTCATATTAATAATGATGACATGAAAATTTGCGAAATGTCCATTTTTATTGTGAGTTCAAAAGTTTCAATACTTCTTAAGGGAAACAACAAACAGGATCAAAGCTGTTACTTTATTTCTTGCTTCATGATTTGACATGAATGACCAAATAGTTTACCAGAACAATTTATTCATTTTTTCAAAGGAGCTTATCCAGATAATATTCAGCTTAAGACGCTGAACTTCCTTCAATAATTCTCGTTAATTTAGTCCATGGGACGTGTTCACATTGTCCTCAAGACCATCATGGAACCCCAGAGAGACTTGACGTCTCCATCAAACCGTAGGCGAAGCCCTACAAGTACTCACTCAGATGGAATGCTAATCAAGGGGCAATATTCTGGCATTGCAGCTTCTGGGCAGAGTCAATGCTCAGACCTAGCTCTCTCTTCCTCTCTCAATGCATTCCAGCCTACATTCAGTAGAGTAGCTGCTGGACTATTCTATTAAAATTTAAATTAGGATGAAATGTGTCGGTAGATTATAGTTTAATCAAGAAACAACTAGGCAGCTACTATCCCTAGTGCTTTTTGAGTTTAATTCTGGCATTGTGTTGTCGGGAGTTGTTGCACGTGTGTCTCAAAGTTGTCCTACGTAGCCAGCCCGTACGTTTTGAAGAGAAAAATTGTTCCACAATTCTCAGGGCATTATAGTCAGGAGAATTAATACGAAACTCAAAAATTATCAAAGTTTCCATAGCCAGTCTGCTCTGCTTCGTTTTCACTTTGTAAAGTATTTGTTATGAACAAAAATTGTTTGGAATTTGTGTTATGTTTCCAATCGGCAGTCAAAAAAAATTCCAACAATTAATGACAGTCAAAAGTAGTTTGTACTAGTAATATAACATGCAGTGTTTGTGCCATAATTAAGAGATGAAAATACTTCTAGGCCAATTTCAAACAAGAATTCACTGAAGCAGAAAATTATTTTACGGGCCAAGTAAGGGTAGCGAATTATAATAATCGATTGCATTACCAAATTTCAATGACGAGTCAGCACCTAAAATTGAATACAGTCCAAAGAAAAGCATCCACGTCTGAAATAGCCACTGAAAATGTTTTACTTTATACAAATAATTGTACTTTACAATTTACGTCTAGGTCAAGTATGGTGGTTCTTTTAAGATCTCAAGTAACTACTGAGCTTCAAACTAAGACCTTGATTCCGACTAAGCAAGTTAGTTCTTATTGTCAGTGACAGTAAGCAATTTCAAATATCCCTTCATGGCCTGCATATTCAGTTCTGGTTGATGCAGTTAACATGGAACAAGTTTTAACCGTTCACTAAGTATCTTATTTTTAATGTTAAGTGAAAATTATTCTTATGTAACTATGGGAGAGAGACGGTTGCCATTTCAGAAAACAGCATCATGCATGATGCACTGCCCAGGGAAGCGTTCACTCTTTCAGAACGGATGCAGATGGTAGTCTATCTTAACTTAAAGTTATTGTAGTTGTTAGCCGTAATGTGATACTCTGTACCTCTTACCCTCTTAATACCTCATCCTTATATTCTCATTCTTACTCGTTCCAGCGCATGATTATTCAGGCATAAAAACGTTAACATCTAACGTGCTACCTGGCCATCGTACTTCCCTAGCCAAGCTCTCCATAGAGCTCACAGCGCTGCTGGACAGGATCCTAATCCACGCAAACCATCAAAAAAGAAAACTCGAGAGAAGTAATTAACGAACCTACCCCCAGGCTGCTTGTGAAGCTTCTGCAGCTGCCCTGCGACTGTCTGCCGACCTTGGATTATGGAGTCCCTCTACACTAGAAGCTGAGACTTGACAGAGCTGGTGATGTGCACCAGTACCTCCTCTAGTTCTGTTGTTGAGGAGGGTGGTGATGTGCACCAGTACCTCCTCTAGTTCTGTTGTTGAGGAGGGTGGTGATGTGCACCAGTACCTCCTCTAGTTCTGTTGTTGAGGAGGGTGGTGATGTGCACCAGTACCTCCTCTAGTTCTGTTGTTGAGGAGGGTGGTGATGTGCACCAGTACCTCATCTAGTTCTGTTATTGGGGAGGTACGGAGGGTGGTGTGAAGGAGGAGTTCTGACTTCTGAAGTAACCTGGGAAGACTGTAACTAAGCGTAACTGTTCAGGTTGTAGTATTATGGGGCAGTATTTAGTACACAGTAGTAGTTGAGATCGTTAGAAATTAAACTCTAGTTAAAAAATGTTCATGGGAAATTGTACATAGTACAACTACAGATTGGTAGTGGGTAGTTTTGCAAATTATATTGGTGAAATAATTGTCATGTACTCCTAACATCTTGAAACTTGAACAAAACTTCACATTTTATGGTGTTATATATAGCCCTAGAGCTCCTCCCATATTTTTGCACACAATCCATACAAATATTTATCCACGTTTCAGTCACGGACACTTCAGAGGACTCAAGAGCATTGAGGAAGACGTCACGCAAGTGGAGCTTCATTGAACGGACGATGATTGTCAAAAGTTGATTTTCGTACGAGGTAAAAACAGGAAGCGACTATTCGATCCTCAAAATTGTCATTTATAAAAAGTCGATATACGTTGCCAAATTCAATAACGAGAAGGATGCTTGTGTGGCCTAAAATAGCATAATGGTAGTGAAGCACAGGTAATTCAATCAGGACAGCAAGCGAGTTCCTACTTAGCAGTTTTTTGTGTTAAAGTATGCACGGAACGAAAGTAAATCAAAAAGAATAGTAAGTAATGAAAGCAAGCACAAGAAGCTGTGAGACAAAATATGAATTGTGTTATTGTAAATAAAATATCTATAAAATAATTTTTCAATAATTTTAAAGCAGCCGGCGACTGAAAAGACTTCCACTTATATGCGTTGTTTTTGCATTCTGTACATTTTTTATTTTCCATATTCCATGACTTCTACAAAGGTTTATGTAAATGGCAGAATAAATTTTCCCAGCTCTGAAGTTCGACCACAAAGTTTGAACTTTGAAAACCCGTTCAGCTGCAAGACGTAAAGAAGTAATAAAGTAAAGTTTGCAGTACAAAACACCCAATTGGGTCGAGCTATTCCTAGAACGATAGTTTTATATATTTCTTCCCAATGTATGTTTATTCTAAGTATAATTTCTAAACTATCTAGCGTAGCGGAGGTTGTTTTTTCAACATCAGGAAGAAGTAATGCAATAGAAGTAGAAAAATAAAGTGTTTACGCAAGCAAAGAATAGATTTATCTGAAATTAATTGAAAAGGCAGGCAATGCTTGAGTCATGAACATTCTATCAGAGTCTTAAAGATTTTTCGCGACGAATTTACAAATCTGTTTGGCATACATTTTCATCTTCTCAAGTATACACAACGTTCAGTAGTCAATTTTTTCTTAGAGAAAAAATCGCAATACATTTTTTTATTAAACATCAAATGAATTTTTACCGCATATGAATAAATTTTTCCATACAGGAGCTGCTTATTAATTAATCACCATTCAGTGGTGAATACATACATCGACTGAACTCGTAAATGCTGACGAAAATACGTTTTTTTCACGTTTGTTCTGAAGCTGGACAACGCTTTGAAAAAAAACGGGAAAAAATTAGTGCGTTCAAAATGAAAAAGCTGCTTCGTTGACCACTCAAGCGAGACCAATTTTGTTCCCCGATGTGAGACGAGGAGTCGCTTCAGAATATCAGGAACCCAATCTTCTGTTATGTTTGTATAGTTTGAGGGACATCGGGTGAATATCAAACAAATTATACGTTCATTGGAAATAAGAAGAAAATAAACAACATCAACTAAAATTTGAAAAACTCATCCACACTTCCTGCATGGGGATCATTTATGGACCTTCCATGATCAGCCGGCCCTGGGGACACAAGGAGCCTTGGAAATTACTGATGGTCTCTTAAAGACCAGCGCTTCCTCACGCCACCCAGACATAGTTTTTCAGATTTACCACAGGTATCATTAAGTTAGTTCACAATGAATAGTAGCATTTCGAAATCAATCAATTTGATCAATTCACATTCAAAGGACAAAAAACTTAATCTGTGGTTAAAACAAATTTCATACGTTGGTTGAACATTTTAAATTTCATTTTTACGTTTAGAAATATTATTCGCTGGTAGAATCGTCTAGTAGACAGTGATCGTACACAGTCGAAAAAGACTAAGCAGCGTGCGTTTGTGTAAGAATTGCAATAAATGCATAAGTGCAATGCACAGTAGGTTTGCACGTGACGCAAAAAATAATAAGACCGAAGTAGTGAGTGCAGTCCAAGTGATCTAGAGCAGTGCTCAAATTATCCGAAGTGGCGTACCAGCAGTTGTTCTTCCAACGTACCAGAGAATTTATACCGGAAACAATATATACTGTATAATGAATATAACAAAAGTTGGTAATTTTTTTCATCTTATTATGGGATCTCCTACTGATAGAATGGGGTAGGAGTAGAGAGAAAGAGAGAAAGAGAGAGAGAGGGAATTACTGAAATTATACTATTGTTTCTTTCTTTTCAGGAAACTCGCCGCGTAACGACTGGTAATAGCTGACGGACCGGCACCGGTCCGCGTACCGCCACCGGTCCGCGTACCGCCACTTGAGTAGGAATGATCTAGACGACCAATTTGAGTGGTGAGTCGTACGTGATGCACACATTGAAAACTTTCTAACTCGTACATGAACGTCACAAGCTTCTCTCAAATTTAAATGAAATAGGGCTTGTTTTTCTCAACATTATCCCTCTTAATTTTCATTTTCTGAACTTACATACCGTAGTTATTGAGATGTCAAAATTATATTTTATAAGACGATTAATGATTCGTGTTACAGCGATCACGTCGTGGCATAAATGCAACCAGATCAAATTACCGATTTCTTAACCAAGTAAATACAGAACAATGATTACAATAGACGTTTTTCCTACAGAAAAAACGGAAGAAACTCTTCAAAGCAAGCAACACAAATGGTAAATTGTAATATGTATACTAGAGGATAGACACGCTGCGTATAGTTGTTCAAATTTCGTTTCAAATAATATGTAATATAATAGTTCAAATAATAAAGTAATAATGGTACACACATGCATCAACATGTAGTCAACGTGTTAAGTTACGAACGAACTAAACGGCGGAGGGGCATTGTAATATGTAGTTGAGAAGCTTTAGATTAACACGTTTGTTGCGATGCGACCCACCGGTGGGTCACTTAGGTTAGGTTCTGTAATTTTTCCCAAGTCTTTTAGTGATTATGTGTACAAAGTAAAGATTTGCACCAGCTAGGCAATCGCAACAAACGTGTTAACAAACAAATAGAAAAATGAACCCACAAACTGGAAAAATTCGCACATATAAGTAGTTTTAAAATCTGTAACTTGTGCTTCTTGTATAGACCCTTGTATGCTAGGTAGTCTACTGCTAGTTGCTGAAACTAAACGACTGATACATTGGTATACACAGCTAGCTAACCTGCATTACTGATCTCATTAGCTATCAGTGTGAGTGGTGAAGAATATACAAGGTGTCTCAAAAAAATGTACTCACCCTTTAACCGTTGCTAGCATGCTGTCTTCTTTGTGTTGCAGGTGTGAGGTTCGAACCTTTGCGAACATGATTCTTTAATCACATTTAATCATGTTCGCAAAGGTTTGAACCTCACACCTGCAACACAAAGAAGACAGCATGTTAGCAACGGTTAAAGGGTGAGTACATTTTTTTGAGACACCCTGTAAGTCTGAGTCAAAATAAAAGTCGAGACCAACGTGCAAGAGGAGTCAGGATTTGACTTACTAGTCAAGGAAGGCCAAGGGAAGCTCGAGGCGTCTGATTCAAGGACATGGACGCGTAGTTGTGTCTTGAAGTCGTTTATCATCCTCAGACTCAAGCGAATAATTACTGGGAATTATAAAAAGCTTTGTAATACAGAATGGAAAAAACATAATTCAATTACTGAATTATGTAATTATGTGCAAATCTACGTATGATTTTAGAGGCTGGTCGATATATGTAGGAGAAAACTCGCCAGTACAGAGAGATTAATGTAACGCACCTGTTCAAACACCAATAATAATAAAAAGTATAGAAGGTAATATAATTCTATATTCAAAGTAATAAAGTTTAACTTACATTTTAAGCATAGCATGTAATAGCATTTTTTGCACTTCTATTATTGTCTACTATTGTTCAAAGAAATTAATGTTCTTTCATTGGTACGTCTTATACGCATCTTACGTATGTCTCACTTAGCATCTCTGGAGTCATGTTATTGATATTTTGTATTATGTTTTGTACTGATTCGTCTAAATTAACTGGCATCGTTATGTAAACGTTTCCCTTCAAAAACCTTTAGAGAAAAACTTCAGAAAGATAGAGATCTGGAGATGAAGGCGGCGAAGGAACTTCCTCGGAACCTGAAATTGACCCGTGGGAAAAAATTTCCCTCAGCATTGTTCATCGATTTCCTTGTGTCAAGCTTGTTTTTCTGAATTTAGCGGGTGTTGTTTTCATGCAAGTTTTGCAAGAATTTTCAGCCCAGAAAGTGTTTCTTTGATTCCTCTGCTCCGTTATAATCGATCCACTGTATTGGAAAAAAGTACCGAATTTGTTGTTAGTTTCGATTACGTGAAGCGCACCATTCTTTAGATAATTTGTTTTGAGTTTTAAGAGCGATATGTATGATAAAGATCCATAGAATAAATGCAATATTTCAATGAGTTTAAATTATTATCTGTTGTTCAAAATTGTTTACTATTTTTTCATTTCATTGTCTTCTCGCTATTGGATTGTAAAAGGAACCGCTACTTACGCGCCAGTGTTTATATGCAGAGTATGGCAACATGATCTCACATATTAGTACGAGTAGGTTTAGTAAAAGCAAAATATTGTAAAGAACAAAAATGTGTTTTATTTTCGAAAACGCAAGTACAAAACAAAAAACAATAAAACAAAAACTTCAACAAAATGGCATTACGTATGATTATAGTGCAAAAATAAAACACATTTTTCTCTCTTTACTGTAATAAAATATTTTGACGTTCATTCAGTAATCCTTTAGTTGCGTCAAATCATTTTGCTGCGCTCTGTGTTACTGTCCTATTTGTTCGAGTTGCGCGTACCAAGTTAAAAGATAGATATTATGTGAACCCAAGTTCTAATATTTTTCCATCTGTGTAAGAACACACTTCAAAATAAGGTGATATTTTTTTAAACCACTTTGCTTAAAATTAGTTTTAAATTTCCTTTCAAATTTTTGTAATCAACTCAATTTACATGCCCGATGTGACACGGTCAGAAGGTAAAATTTAAGGATTTATTCAATTTGTTCATTCTGGAGACATGTCGGCTTGTAATCCGTTTAAGAAAGAAACTTATGTGAGTAATGAATCTTTTTAGATACTGAAATTTCCTAAAAGACGCTTCAGAGTCCACCTTGTAGACAAAAACTGTAAATAATGAAGTCGAAAGAAGTTTTTTGCTTAACAGTGTTTTTTTCATTGTATCTCATGACGAACGCATTGAATTTGGCGTAAATTTATGTATTCTAAAAACTGCAGGGCTAAAAAGAAAGTTGGGCATAACTTTAACGTACAGAACTCTAAAATGTAGTTAGAATTATTGTGATCCAATAACTAAGCTACTTCGTGAACTTTAGCTTTAATTTATTTCCTCGGGAAACCCTGCGCTAATTTAACCACGATAACGCACATTTCTTGAACTGTATTCGAAATGTTTCTTTATTGGCTTCTGCGTATCAACTATATATGTAACGCAGACATGAATCTAACTTAAAGTGTACTTATTTGTGCCACAATTCCTTCATAAAGCAGCAGTCACCTCTCAAACAGCCTAAATCAAATAACAGATCAAGAGTCAAATAGCGGAACGACTTTATGAAATGTGAAGGTTAATGAATTTTTTCAGTAATTTTCATATTATGCTATGATGGACCTATACTTAACAGAAATGCTATCCCACGATATAGATAACCAAAAGGCCGACAAAAATTTGTTTATAACTACAGCATATTTTCATATCCTACTTGACCTGGCCTTGGCTATAAGAAATTCTGACAGTATATATTTAAAAAATAGGGTTCTTGCAGAAATAAATTGGCGCACACCTTACTCCTATCAACTTATGAAAAATGAATATTTTTGTGCTATCAAAACATTGAAACCAGAAGTTCACGCTTACAACGCTAATCGTCTGATGTTCTGCTTTGTTTTCGAACGAGCGGTTTTTGTGATGATAAGCAAACACTCACCGTCCTCTTTTCCGTTAGGCGTCTCGAAATTCCGAGAAGAAATTGCGGCTGGTTTACTTGTTGTAACTTGCGGTTTCCGGAGCTGCGCTGCGCTCTTGTGAAGCTGCACGTGGTGACGGCCGCAAGTCTTTGCCAAAAAGCGCGGGAAACCGCAACGCTCGCTCCGTAACACAAAAAATTAAAACAGCCCGAGGCTTGCGCCACAACTCTACAGCGCGTAGAAACATGAGTGCACTCTCTGGCCAAGGCATTTATAACCAATGCGGGGCTCAATTTACAGCGATACCCCGCGGAATGGCTGGATTAACACGCGAGGAGCTTGTTATTGAATAGCGCTTCCATGTTGGGACCGTGGGTCTGCGTTGTTACGCGTGAGTAGTTTTACTCATTTCTGAGACGTTAGACCAGAGGTAGCAGGGCCTATGGAGGAGCTGGCCAAGGTTACATCACGGCAAATGGAAGGGTACCACACGCTTCTCTTCTGTCGTCTGCAATCCGGCGGGGGAACACAATGGAGCTCTAGCAGGGGTGGAGTCGACATGGTCCCCAATACTCTTGCGTCATGTGTTTCCTCTCGTGGCTTGCTGCATATTCTGTTGCAACGAACGTACAGGGAGTTAGGCAAGCGGGGATTGAATGTTGAAAACGTTCTGCAAAAGAATCCTTAATGGAAAGTTTTTCTCTTTGAGTAATGGTTCACAAGGTTACCCTATTTCGAAAGAATTTACCTTTCCTTCATCTTTTGAATTGTGTAGGGTGTTTCTTGCTGGTCAGCTAAATATAGACCAGCCAGACAACTCTTATTTTATTAACTGAGCAATTAAATAAGGGTATGCAGCCACAACATGGCGGTTTTATTCCACGAAAATTCTTTTGTTACACAACTTCGTATCCTGTCCCGGCAATAATTATTTTTAATTTGCTCCAGTTTATATATATTCGCAGAGATGTAACATTCTATTCAATATTGATGCAAGCTGGAATTTGCTTGCTGGACTTATAACAATTATCTGTAAATAGCATGATGTATTTTTAAAATCTTTTTCTCGCGAACTACTAATATAGAATGAACAAAAAAATACATTAATCGTCATTTGAAGACTTGGGTTGATCCAAAAATCATTTAAATTCTATAAGAAAATATTAGGAAGTGCCATAAATTGAGTACATCAGTACGTAGACATGGGTAAACAAATAAATAGTTAGCATATCTCAAGTACACAAACGCAAGTTTTTTTTACAAAATTCACAACTATTGGCTTTAGATGTGGTAATTTTTTCGTTTCGAACAGACACAATGACTGAGTGCCTGAATATTTTCAAGTCGA
>VCRD01003524.1:37440-54320 GCA_006783055.1 Trinorchestia longiramus
AATATTTTCGAACCTATACAGTGACTGAGTGCCTCAATACTCGTATTTGCAATCTGTTTAACCAAGCGCTCAATTTTATGCGGCAGAAAAAGAGCTTAAGATGCACTAAGAAAAACACAGGAAAATTCGGGAATTTTCTTAAAGGAACTTCTTCACAGTCAGGATCACGATACCAAGGCGTTCCAAGGCGTATGTATGTATGATGTTTACATGGCATGCTTACGAAATTGTACATGTGAAGCCATGTTATTAGAACTTACGTCCGAAGGGAAGCAAATTATTAACATGGGGGTTTGGACTGTGAGATTTTTTATATCCTGAAACCTAAGTAAGTTGAAAATATGGATTATTTGGTTTAAAGCCAGAAAGGCATACTGAGTTTATCGACCATTGCGTCGCGCATAACTTGTGGAAAGCTGGACGGCAGTTCAAGAATATTCTTTCAAATATTTCGACCCACAAAGTTTGAGAATGTCTTAAGTTGCAGTACTAATCGGTCGATTGCTTTGAAATTTTACACGTAAGATGAAAAGAAGAACAAGCGTTGCATGGAACATTTTTAGTCGTAATCTCAGAATACGAAGATTCCATCTTCAGTGCTAAAATAGACAAAATATCAAAAATATTCACTTATATTATCGGTTCTTCTTTTCATTTCATCTGGCCTAAATTATATCGAACACTTTTTTAATGATACTATATTAAAATATTCGTATACATCATTTCAATTGTAATATATTATAATGGTAATATATGTTATTTCAATAGTAACGTATTATTAATAAGTTATTAATGCTCATGACGAGTGAAAATATCCGCCTTTGTAATCCGCGAACTAAAAATAATCCGAGGAGAACAATGTATAAGACATTCTTTTTTTGCGCTAGGCGTTCTTTTTCAGCGATCTTTAGACAAGTTGTTTGTAACATGTAGCTTTAAATTATGTTTAAACTTTTTGTTTGAAATGACGTTTCCATCTTTAAAGAAACGGGTAGAAGTTTAAAAATGTATTCATGTATAAACACAAACTCTTTGATGAGTATAAAGCAAATCGAAGGCAAAAAAGAAATTCACTTCAAATATTAAAAAAAACATTACACAACCTCGAAATTTTAATTTTGCAGGATCTTCGCTGGTGACTTAGATGTGATAGTTTGCAATATTTTTATCAAAGTGCTGTAGAAAAAACGGGGCCATTTATTCTGGTGATTTGGAAAAGAAGAATAGTCTCCTGTAACGTAGTCACTGCTGACGTAATCTTTAAGGACTTACAGTCCCAATATCCACTATTAACAACTAAATTCAGTCATAAATACCTGATCTAAAATTGCTCCACAAAATTACGCAGCAGGAACAAGCATCAATGGAAACATATTTTTTACACAATCATGGAGAATTTTGTTATCCTGCCCGTGATATCGTTAATATAACCACTTCGAAGTCCGTGCAGTTCTCCACTGACTAACGATCGAATTCATTAGCTCCGCGCGCTGAATTGTTTTGACCAGGCACCAATTTATTAGAGCATTTCAGCCTCTTTGTGCTGCCAACCACGTACGTTGCCTGCAAATTTTGTCGTTCCCTCTACGTCGCCCGGGAGACGGGGCTAAAGCTGGGCAGCAAGGCAACGCATGATAATGAAGCAGTCCCTGGGTATCCCTCTCGTACTGGTCTGCACTGATAAAGCGACTGTGGGTCCCTAGATAGCACTTGCTAATTGCACTCCTCACCGGAAGTTCACTCTTCTGGTCCAGCCACTACGTGCCGTACTTCCACGGCCATGTTCTTACCACAGTAGTGCTGTCGGTGTGTGCTTCTATCGACTCATTTGCATCATAATCAAGCTAGTTAATACGATGAACGATGAATGTTAGTTGACCGAAAAAATATTGTAATCAACTTCAACACTGCTCATTTGATGCTTTGTTCCTTTCAATTGTCGAGTTTATATATATGTTGTATATAAAATTAATTTGCTGTGCATGCTGGAGAAATATCAGTCATTGTTTGTTGCTGTCACAGCATTCATGGATCTTGAGCTCAAAGACGAAGAATAAAGAGTTATTGATATGTTAATGAGAGTAAATATTCCGTGATATTAATAATGTTATTCAAGACAGACGAGTGTGAGGATGATTTTAATGAGTAAGTTGATGTTGAAGATGATGAATTAATAGCTATAATTGACTTGTCGCAATGAGAGATAAGAAGGTAATGACATTGGCAGTAATGAAGGCACTGACTACTCACGCGAACGAAGAAAAACAGACGACGAAAATCATGCATTTTCAAAGACAACGAGAATCTGAAGATAGTGATCACAATTGATTGACATGTTCCAATACACTTAACAAATAAATTTTAACGGACAGGCCTTGAACACAAAACTATTAACAATGGTAACTGACTCTCACGAAGGGTAAACTCATCAAAAGTAATCAGCCATTACTGGCTATAATTTCAGTGATTGAAATAATGTTTTCCTAATCGTATGCGATTAACAATGTGATGTTAATAGCGCTATCTAAAGTTAGCCAGTTATTTCAAAATACGAACACTGAAAAATTCTTAAAATTATATCTCTGAATGTTTATTCATAATGGCAATCCAGAATGGAAACACTGAAAATTGTAAACGAAAATTCTGTGAATGCGTATTCTCCATATTTCAATCGATACATGTGTAAACAAGTAAACTATTCGAATAGGGTTAAACATACCTTGTGCTTTGCTCAAGATCACACACACTTTTTTCTTCTTTTATGTATTTGGAGTGGTGGGCATGGAACTAGAGAATAATTGCAGCACAACCGCAACCGCAAGTCACCAAAACTAGTTGCGATCGCAACCGCAACAACAAAAGCTCCAAAGTTCCGGTCACAACCACAATTTGCAACCGCTACTATTAAATAACAAAACCACATAAAAAATAATGAGCGTGTACAGCTCACACAAAAACACTAATGAATAATCCTCAATAAAAGGTATATTTTTGGCTCAAAGTGGAACTGCGATGAGTCACAGGATTTCAAGTCGTTTTACAGCTTACTGAGTTTAGATGCTATTTTTGTTCTCGTCGTTAATCACTTTTTCCTATATTTTACTTTCAGCAAGGTAGTATTGCTAATTACTTCATTAGGAAGTATTAAAACTTTGTACTTACACTAATTGTTCAAGTTCATTTAAATGGTCTGGTTTCCCATTGATTCCCTTTCAGAAATGCAAGCATTTCGAAGTGGCTGTCTGAAAGACGAGCATGTTTAAGTCTCAATATTTCTTGACCTAATGAAAAAAAACCTTTCAAGTGCAGAGATTGGAATTATTGAACTTTATGAAGAACTGAATAAAGTTACAGTTGGGAAACATGATGGAAGAATAGCTGGATCCTTGGACCGAATAATGACAGGCTTTTTCAACCATTCCTTCATTTCATTTGAAATATCTTTTTTCATTTTTTAATAGAGAGCAGAAAAAATCCTCATCTATCTCAATTTCCGTGTTGCTGCACTCGGAAGAGATGGTAACGATACTTTTCATTTATAAGGATATTTTTTTATTTATTATTTATTTTTTATTAGTTTAGTATTATACAGGGGGGCCCATAAGTAAGGTACCTTTATAAAATTATTATAGCCATACAACTAAAAATGGTAAAGAGGTTTTGTTAATTCAGAATGAATGAGGAAATTTCAAAGTTTTCTACCAGCGTATCAAGTCTACCGACAATGACAACATATTGCCCAAAAAATTCATAAAAATCACTCCCCAATATGAATCGCTACGCAATGGAACAACGAGCACTATCCAATAACACAATTTGTTGTTTGCTTGCATGCTTTGTCCGTCTCTCTGTCACGCTCTTAAGGATTTAGATGGGAGAAAATTGGGTAGGGTATACATATACTATGAGCATTGTATTGTGGATACCAAAGGCACATCAATGCCTCAAAAAAAACATTTTATGTAAAAACTAACTCGCAAAGCCTGCTTCCACTGGCGAATTAAACGAAAAAATCAAGAAAAAACACGTGAATTTTCACGCGTGGGTCTACTAGTTATTATATAGTGGATTGTGGAATAATACCGAATTTACGTGCCAATATCTCATTAAATCACTATTTAGAAACAAACTTTATAATTCATAAATATTGAAACTAAGGAGGAATATGTAATTCAACACACTTGGCTTCCACGACGTGTAGAACATTCCTTCTCTGGATGTTGACAACTGCAAACCTAAGCAAACACTCTAGCTTGACTTTATATCTCGGGTCATTTGAACAAGGAAAAAAACAACATGTAGAGGTTGGATAAACAAACATAACATTTGTCTTCTTTTGTTTTATTACTTTATGTTGCTGTACTCGTATAGTGCAAACTCGTATTGTTTTCCACTATAGAAAAAATTTTGCATTATTTTTCAATAAGTATATATAGATCCGTACTATTTGAGGTGTTGCATAAGCTAAACTCTTTAGTGTGATTGCAGATTCTGATAAAAATGATAGATTGTAGAAGCTCACTTCCCATCGAAGATGCCTTTTCTAGGGTTCTCAATTCTATAACAGAAATACATTTTGTGATAAAACATTAATAAACCGATCCGGTAAGAATTTTAGACTAGTGCATAATTCGATATTTTACAGAATTTAAGCATCACAAAACTCTTGCGAAATAATTGTGCGCCAGCGCGAAGCCAACGGACTGCAATTTAGCAGAAACTGTAAAGTAAAAAGTAAAATTACTAGTCTGGCTTCAACCATCGCCAGCCCTCAATCAAAAATAATTGAGCATTTGTAGCACATGTTGCAGCGACAAGTTTGCTGTTGGTGTACTCTGTCTTCATCTCTGAAAGAAATTAAAAACTTTGCTTGCAGAATGGCGGAATATTTCTCATCATGAAGTCTAGAAGTTGCATCTGTCTGCCTAATTTGAAACAGATCGAGGCCATTAAAAGCACAGTAAAAAACACTTTCTCATGAAATGAACGCACATTTTTTATACATGTTCTAAAAACTATATCCATTGTGAAAACGTTCCAAAGCGAATACGTATTTTTCAGTATTTCCTATTTCCTATCGGTCTAGGCAACATTTTTCAATTTTATACTTCACAAATTTTTTCTTTAAATTTTCAGTTATAACTATAAGGAAATGCTTTTTCTCCAGACGACGTCTGTCTATTGCTCTTTCTATCCGATTTTCAGTCAATTTAAAATTGATTTTGGACCAGACTTTCTCATGACTTTATGCAGTTCAAGAAAATGTTGAGTGTAATTCAGCGTATCTCTAAAACGTTCCACCCGAGAATAGATGCCAATGTTCTTACCAAGATGATGATGCCCTTCAAAAAACACTCATGATTCTATCTGTAACTTACATTTGGTGTTGAAAAAAGCAACGTGAAAACCTGCAGGAATGATTGACCTACCTCAGCATTGTCGGGCTGAGCCACAAAGTCTTTTCGCTAGCCGCTAATTTTCGCAATGATTTACTGTCTCATTGGCAGTACATAGTTTTATATTACATAAATTAAAGTTAAAACTACGCATGATGTTTACGAAAGGATGTGAAAGTTTTATTTATGTTTGAACCCGCTGCGTCAGTAACTTTGTATGGACACATCTTCTGATGCCTGCGTACATACTGTGCAGCCAATGTCATCTCCTATTGCTTGTGCTTTAGATTAGCATAGTGAAACTAACCGGCGTTTGTTGTAATTTTCTTACCATTAGAGTTTCTTTGTTCGCAACTTGAAAATCTTTTGCGTATACTGTTCGTGTTTCGACTAAGTTTCTGTTCCTGAACAACTTCTTATATGTTTTTATCGAAGACCGAAAGTTCAAGACACTTATGGAAATCACACCTTTTTTTCAGCTACGGTTTTTGGATTATCCTGGAAATATGTACATCTTTAGGTTGTTCTCAGGTATTTAAACGCTATTTACAGCTGCTCTCATGTGACAGGTAGGCCAGGTTTTTCTGATAAAGATGCTACACTCTTTAAGACAAATTCCAATATCATTTCAAATTTATTTTTCAGTATTTTAAACATGGCTGATAGCTGCTTTCGTGTAGCATGTGTGCCAAAATTTTTAGATCAGAAATTTTGTACATTTTAAGATATACTTACATATCATTAATCAATGAAAAATAAATAACAAACGAATGGCAAAGCGTTACAATGATGAAAACATAAACTTATTTCAAAGAGTGAGTTGACTAGGATCCTTAAACCCTGATTAGCAATTTAATTCCTGAAGGGATTTTAATATGTGGTCGTATATAAGAATTGAAACAAACAGTGTAGCTAAGATAGTTTGTTGTTTGTTGTCATAGGAGTGTAGGAAAGTTGAGCTTCAAGACAAGAAAGGAAATTGCAGAATAGGATATCCCATCCTGCAATTTACCAAACCGGACTTTTCAGTTTCCCGTTGATCCGGAGCCTGGAACACCGGTCTGGAAGCTGTAGCTCGACAAAACGAACAAGTACTGATACAGAAGAGCCTACATAAAAGAACAGAGTCCTCGACTTACGATGGAGATCCGTTCGTACGGTGTGTCGTAACTCGATTTTTAGGGTAAGTTGGAACACACCTAAGTACGTACGTGCAGTACATAAGCATAGTCACTGACCTATTCGAATGCAGTATGTATGTAGAGGGTGTAGTCCCCTCAACTCTTTTAACAATTCATAAAACAAAAGTTAATAAATCCAAAGAAGTATGTGAGGTATCAAATGAAAAGGGTTTTCAGAGTTTTATCAAGTATCCATTTAGTATACTGATGCAAAGGATATTTTGTGCTCAAAAACAGTACTATTATCATGTAACCCAAAATAACGAAACATGACAAGGAACAGCAAGTAAGAATATGGAACGTTATTTCAAACATAATGGATCTTTAGTTGCAGAGCAAAGGGACTTCATGGCAACATTTAATCACCGAACAAGTACTTAAAGACATTGCATCAGCACAATGATTTCAAGATTCAGAGAATCCTGGTCTACTTGGTCGACTGGTGGTGGTGAGCGAGTCTGCTTTCGAGTCTGCTTGCGAGCGGAAAGACCCGAGTTCGAATCCCGCTGCCGACATGGTTGACGCGGCTAGAAATACGGCATGGGACTTGGGTAAACAACCGAATAATTATCGAAGTAATTATCCGACCCAAGAATGGGCCAGAAGATTCGTTCCTATAGCCTCATTCTATTCAATTCTATACTGCTGACATGGAACGTTCTGGCACACCAAAAGGTGAGTTTCGGTTATGTTTATTCGATTTTGTTTGATTAATTCTTAAAAGAACGAAATGAATTTTGCTCCACCCGTTATATTGAAATCATAGTTTTGGATATAACAAGACACTTTTACGTCATGAAAGCATGACTATGACTTAAAAATACACGGTAGACATATATCCAAAACAAAAATAATAATTATTGATTCATAAGAGATTGTGTCGTAGACTAGTGTCAACACGTCATGATCACGCACGTGGAATCCTACTACATGTATTTGTCTTATCACCAGCACCAGCTTGGTCGACTGGTGAGCGAATCTGCTTGCGAGCGGAGAGACCCGGGTTCGAATCCCGCTGCCGACATGGTTGACGCGGCTAGAAATACGGCATGGGACTTGGGTAAAACAACCGAATAATTATCGAAGTAATTATCCGACCCAAGAATGGGCCAGATGGTTCGTTCCTATAGCCTCATTCTATTCTATTCTATTCTATCTACTGAACGTAGTAAATCAGCACTGTCGTTAACAGAGGACAGCCTATTCAAAAACTCTACACGCGAAGATGCTTCATTCATTATTATACATAACACATAAGGCAGGAATCCAGTCTCAAAATTTGTAAAAAAATCTGATTTTGAACTGCTTAGTTTTTGAAAATTTAAATTCAATGTGTCTGATACATTTAAATGCAAAAGCAGTAAGATCTTTCTCTTATTTTAGATTGCAATCTAAGTAATGCACTGCCAAGTGGGAAACTGACCAAGCGACTTCGAATATTCACACTCACGTGAAATTCCTGATCTGAATGTATTTCCACACTATCACATGCATCGTAAAAATTTGCAAAAAATAACATAAATATATATTTTTTTGGTTAACGAAACTTACCAAATGTGGTATTGTGGTATGAAATTGCGCTGAAACAGCATGGGCAATGCGTGTTATTCCTCGTAATCGACTGTTTTATTCTGCAAGTACGTCGTACAAACTCAATAGTTTCTGCAATACTTGCCCCGAAATACGATGAGGCAAATTTTCCAGAATTTATTTACACATGAGGGCGGGAAAGAATATATGTTTAGTAAATTTATGAACATTACTGTAGGAAGTTCACGAACAGAATAGAAGAATGGAAATCATTCACGTCTAGAAAAATGATTTCGGTTGCTCACAACTTTTGTCGGTGCGAATTCATACTAATATATTATTACTAGAATAGAAGTTTTAATTATTGAAAGGAAGTATGGGTGCTCAACTGAGGCAAACTGAAACTCTCAAAATTCTATGGAATTGTATTTGATAACTAAATCAATAAAAATAAAAAATAAAAATGAAGTTTCCAGGCTTTTAAAGACTTGCTAACTACACGTATGAATTGCGAATAAGAAAAGTAACTTGTTTTGATGCGTTGAAGAATAAGAAAATACAAGTAGTAGATAAACGTGCTTGATTGTATGTGTGAGACACATTCTAGGCATTGCTTATGTTATTTAAGTTGGCTTCTGTAAACCACAAATTCACAACCCGAATCTTCAAAACCCCGATCAAGGATACTGCATCACAAAATACTCAATATCCAAAACCCTGTTTACCACTTCTTTATCTATACTGCATGATAGAAATGCTTACCCAACTTAACTACTAAATATCTAAAACCCTGTTTACCACTTCTTAATCTATACTGCATGATAGAAATGCTTACCCAACTTAACTACTCAATATCCAAAACCCTGTTTACCACTTCTTTATCTATACTGCATGATAGAAATGCTTACCCAACTTAACTACTCAATATCTAAAACCCTGTTTACCACTTCTTTATCTATACTGCATGATAGAAATGCTTACCCAACTTAACTACTCAATATCCAAAATCCTGTTTACCACTTCTTTATCTATACTGCATGATAGAAATGCTTACCCAACTTAATGTTATTAATTAACATTCATGGGGGATGAGACGAGTTCATAACTAGGAACGCTTATTGAGTTACAAGAACGATGGATTCTCGTACTGTTGACATTTGAGATTCATCCATCAACTGCAATAAACTATTCAATTTTAATATTTCTTCCATGAGTTGCATAGAATTCAGCGTGTAACTTCATCGTTCATGGTGAACCTGAAAACCATGGAGCATGATTTATTATGTTCAAAATTCAGTACTAGGTACATATATACAATTTAAATAGGATAATATATCAGGTTAATCATTAAATCATAGTCCACCCCATTAAAGTGATGAAAGGAAAAGTAAGTGACAAGATGTAAAACAGAGTGACTTCCGTATCTATTTCTAGAATTTAAAAATTATTTTGTGACTCAATACCAAGAACTCATACCTCAATACCAAGAATTCGTACCTCAATACCAAGAACTGCGGTGCGGCTTAACGGAGATGACCTTTTGTCGTCATCATTACACAAATATGTGTGGTCAGTGAAATACATTTTACGGTTTCAAAGAGAAAACAAATGAATGAATTAGAGGCAAAAATATAAAATATAAGCTTTGATAGCGGTGCATTCAAAATATTTATATCGCAGGCATATTCTCTGACCAATATGAAATCTTTGATTATTAGAACATGTTAGGATAGGACACTATTTAACAAATCACATACACTAAACTAAGCATGCAAGTGACGTAACTGGAAGCCATTTAAGTACGCTGTGTAGAACACGCGAGCTATTTCTTCCTTACATTAGTTCCTGAACTAAACTGAACGTCAAATTTCAGTGACTTCAAAAAATGCAGCGTTTCCTCTGTCCAGTTAATTAATAAAAAGTTGGAAAAATACAGTTTTACGTGTGGGGGCTATACAAGAACAAGCATGCATGAGTTCTGCTCAGAGGGACAACAGAAAGATAACTGAAGAACACCAACCTCTATTAATTAATACATGTTATAATTCACAAGAAAATATTATTTTATATGTAATATCAAAGCTACTCGATGAGGTTTCGGTACTGCATTTCATGCCTCAAATCTGGAATTTTGAAGCCTGATAGCGTGGTTTAAAGTAAGAATGTTCAGCGGCTGTGATGTTTGCGGTGTAGCAGGACAAAGAAAATATTTCACAGTGGATCTTTAGTGTCCAATACGTTTACATTACATTTTAGACTTGTCGCTTGTCCAATGAAAAAGTGATATGAAACAAATTATGGAAATATTGTTTCATCAGGATTACTGAAGATATTTAGCACAAGTGTTCTATGTATTGGTTGCAGAAAGCATGTCAAGCTGAGCCTAAAAAATATATGTATGTACAAAATGCGTCACCAACATTTGGTGCGTTCACTTTGCACACCCTAGCGTTAACAACTCGATGCGCACTCCAAGAGCTTTTTTTTCGTTGGCCCTTGTAAGCAGCAGCAGCCCAGGGCCGCAGACAGCACCATACATCAGTGTTGCTGGCCCTACCTAAAGTTCTTGCTTTCTACAGAAACAGAATTTTTGGGCTTGCGCAGATAATGAATACAAACACGTTTCTCGACGTATTTCGATGTAGTCATCAATAAATTGCTAGGATACAGATATTATTGTATGATTGTCAAACACATGAATCTAGCAGCATTAAACATGAAGTCGTTAAATGCTAGTTGTTTCAAAAATTTAAGGTTTTTCTTCACATTCAGCCAACACTGCACACCGATTTGTGACCACGGGGCTTGTTACGTTCGTAGCAGAAGTGTTACTTTTTACTTAACAAATCTTCATGTTATGCAGTAATTGATGAATTTTTAGGTCAATGGATTTTCAAAGAACCTTGTTTAACGCATATACTAAGAATGTATCTGAAACACGTTTTGTTTTGCTACATCTCGTCGCTGTGCAGTTCGAGAGTATCAGGGGCAACGGCAAGTAACAGCACGAACTTGATTAATTTTAGACGATTGCGGGAAAATTACGATTTTACGAAGAGCTTAAGTACTTATGGATAAAGATCTTAAACTTTTATGCACCGTTAATGAAGCAAATTTTCGACCAGTTGTTGTCAAATGAAACAACTCAGGCAATTGATTCGGATAACGTTATTATGGGGAAAATACACACTATCATTCCCCTTCCGTGGAATTTTCCCAATAATAAATTAAAACAAAGTATAAATAACTAAAGACTGAAAGAGGGAACTTACTTTAGAATACACGTATCGCATTAGTGAAAAAGAATCTGCGATATAATGATGTTTCAAAACAAACAATCGGTGATGGTCTTTGTTATTCATTATTGTTCAAACTAATGCTGAGCCTACTCTCAATGCCTCATTTTTCTGTGTATTTCGAGGGTCCATTTTCTCTGCTATATATTATAGTAAAAAACAGATTTCAGATGGACTGTATTACCTACCTTGTATTACCCTTTGTTGTATTCGAAATTGGTATTTGCTGACACTTGCTGTACACACTGGAAGGCCTCCCAGCAACTCAGTTAATAACACAAGAGAATTTATACGACATTAACACCGAAAAAGAAACTACTTTCTGAAAGATTAATAAACATTTTTATTCGTCTATCAATACATGCAGAGAAAAATAACTTATTAATAGAACACAGTTTTTGCATGTTAGAATATAGTAAAATAATACAAGAAAATTGCATACGCTTGATCAATGTTCTTTTAATATTAAATTATTAAATTCTACTGCAAACAAATTCTACAATTGACATGATGTAAAAATAATATGTTCAACGTGTGCATAATTTGAGTTAGGACCATGTTGCAGAAACGCAGAAAAAGGTATTAATATGAAAATGGTGCCATTATTTAATAATTTTCAAAAACTGTTACGTTTTCGTCAAATTTGTTACGTTTTGAGCTTAGAAGCTGTACTATTCACGAAAACCTTCTGGCAACCCTGCCACAGGCCACGGCAGCGGGCGCAGCGCCAGTGACTAACAATCTGCCATGGTGTGTGCAGTGTGGCGCTAGAGCTCACCGTTCTGGTTCAACAATGACCGACAGACGTTAGTCTTGGTTGACGTTTACATAACAGAAGCCACTCTTTAAGCTTCAAAGGCTATTAAAATTCTGTGTGTAAAGTTGTGGTTCTTTCTTTCTTAGTGTATGAATCAGAAAAGCATTTGCATATGTTTTAGTTATAGTGTAGGAGTTGAATTTATAACGACTATTTTGAACAGTGTGCCTCTATATGTACGCGTTTTATCTCTATTCAGTGTCAAGTTCTTTTATTAGTTATTGTGTAGACTAGTAGGTTTTTGCAAGACAGTGTCAGAATTGTGAAAAATTACTACACTGGTCCACCTAAAATGCTCGATGTTTTGGAACTGCACGTTCTATATTTTTTTCCTACCTCAATAACTGGTGTTACTCTTTGACTACTCAGTGTACTCCTACATCAGTATTTCCCAGTACAGTTTTATCATGTGCCTTAAAAATCATGAATGAATCAAAGTATTAATTAACCGTATTATACGGAAGCAATTCTAACATAAAACGACTCAAAACTCGCCTATTGTGGTCGACTCTGTATAGTTAGTTAGATGAAATGTAAACGTATATGTATTATATATGTAAAATATAGATATCATTCTTGGATTATATATTTAAATGTGTGATGGGTGCAGGTCTATACAGTGCCAGCTAACGCGTTCTACGTCTTTCCAGCGAGATCACAGCTGAGCTAAAGTGTATACAAAAACTGAAGCTTTTCGCTTTATTGAAGATTTACCGACGGTAATCGATCAAGTGTGTTGCTATTTAATCTAAGTGAAGACATGGACTTCAAAGCTTAAAATCGCAACCAGCCAAAATTCCAGGTTTCGCTGGTTTTGCTCTCCCATACAATCGGATTTCTTCAAAAATCTAGGTGAGTACTGGAGCCTAGTTTACATTTTAAGCTCACCCAGTGATTGCGGTAAATAATTTTATGGAGGACGTTTTCTGTGATTGAATTGATTTTTGATGAACTTTTTTATGATGACGTATACAACAAATGAAGATTATGACCGTACTGCTGACGTAACTATTACTTTCAATGTCTTCATACCTGGAAATGCAGCTCTAAAATAAGGTGTGTGTGTGTGCACGCGTGGTGTAAAATAGTTAGCTTATTCATGCATGTTGTGTCCATAAATTAGATGCGAGTGATCCTTTTTCTAATTTCAAACACAGAGTGCGGGTACATAACTTCCTTTTTTTAAATGCGTTTTGCTTTGAAAAGAAGCTATCACATTTTTTGGTTGATGCACTAAAAAACAAACATGTAGGAGACGCACTTCGCTTCTCACCCAAAATACTCTGACGATCATTAAGGTTGTGATAGTTGTGCAAGAATGTTTGAGATTCTGTTAACAAGGACACACACGCTCGACGACAAGTTCATCAGATTTTCTTGAGGTCATTTCTGTATGAGCATGATTCGTTATATGACTCTTTATTGTATAACTAGGTATTCTAAGACTTATATGACTCACTGTATGACTCGTTATTCTATGACTAGTTATTGTATGGCTCGTTATTGTATGATTGGAATTCCCAATCTTTCGTTACTTCACGATCATCATCACTGAACACGCAAATTTGTGTCGCGGTCGACTAGTGTCAACACGTCATGATCACGCACGTGGAATCCTACTACATGTATTTGTCTTATCACCAGCACCAGCTTGGTCGACTGGTGAGCGAATCTGCTTGCGAGCAGAAAGACCCAGGTTCGAATCCCGCTGCCGACATGGTTGACGCGGCTAGAAATACGGCATGGGACTTGGGTAAACAACCGAATAATTATCAAAGTAATTATCCGACCCTAGAATGGGCCAGAAGGTTCGTTCCTATAGCCTCATTCTATTCTATTCTTATCACTTTCTTTACATTTCTGTGCTTGGGAACAACTCAAAATTAGCCCAGATTGCCCGGGTTCTCTTTAATGTTTAATTGACTGGTTATTCAGGCTTAGAGCATTTAAATTTCTTCGCTGAAAATATTTAAAAAAGTAGAAGTAGGTTAATAAGAGGGTTGTGTTCTGCCACTATTTCAGTACTGGATAACTTCATCATAGCGAAGTGTTTCAATATTATTGATGCAGAAGTTCCAATCATTATAGTGCACTTCAGGGGAAGTTTGTTTTGTTCAATACACATGTGGACGACAGCTTAAGGTGTGATGAATTAGATTTTTATTACATGGAGGAGTGGCACTATTTTGACGCACCTTCATTTTACTCTAGATATATAAGGTTGGTAAATTTAAAAAGAAGATTCATGTGTACGAATATTAGGTCATAAATATGTACTGCAGTTAGATTGTGTGAATATGTTCAACAGTTACGTTGGTAGTTGTGTTCACGTACGTAATGAACATTGACGGCTTGTGCACTAATTGGTAAATATGTTATAACTATTGATCGGATCGGACGTTTGTCTCAAGCCTTTGTTCATATACATTTTTTAGAAATTTATGAGAGAAACAGAAAGAGTATAGATGGTGAATTATGGTATATTTTTAGTTTGAGACGTTCCTTAACTTGCATTCAAGATGTAATTGGACGTGTAAAGGATTTATCTTTATTAGTCGTGATGTCGCATGCATATGGATGCTCTGAAAATGAATTAGAAAGTATTTTTAGAATACGCACTACATGTGATATGAATAGAAGCAAGTTCAGTAAATTTTTGCACCTATAAACTAGTCATTTTCTATATGTTAATGTAAGATTTAGAATATTTCAAGCCGAACTCTGGAAGAAGACAAATACCTGCTCCCGCCAGAATCTGAATTGATTAAAAAATATCATTAAAACGTCGATAATCCTCATTGTATACAATTCTTGCATTGAATGCAGGTGACATGACAGGTGCTCGAGCGGTGAGATGTTGTCTTTATAAATCAGGGTTACCTGATCCGCTGATCAAAAAAAAAACGTACGTTCCAGAAGCGTAAATTAAATACCGGTTGCTCAGAAATTTGGTGATTTTTGTAAAACGTGTTCACACCGATGTCATCCTTCCGTGTTTATCACATTAAGAAATTCTGTATACACGAGAAAATCTTTGCCGTGGAACAATTGTTTGTCATCTAAAATGAGGTTGCGTGGTAGAGACAACTTAGTTAACTTTAGTTTAGAAATGATGACAGTTTGTACCTTGCAATTTGATTGCGATATTGCATGTGTTGTTGCAATTTTTAGTACATCACTCGTGCTTATAGGATGCACAAATATGCTTGATAAGAACGTCATGAACGTGATCCATGCACGGTCGTTGGTTTTGAAGAAGTGGTATCTAATCATCACAGATCTTATCGTCTTTCACCGGCCGGCGATATTGCATCGTTGCCGACTTTTCATAGTTTGTATCATTTGACTGGAGTGGAAGTGAGTGAGTTTATCTCGGATGAGTAAGTCTGGTGTGTATCTCTAGCAGTTGCATGCCAAAACTTGCTTACCATCGCTTGTTTTTCGAACACTCTAATTTTGAAGCATTCTGATAAACTCTTTGTTTAGCTCTCTTTTTACTTTCTAACACTGTGATAATGCAGTTACTTTATGTTATGGTAAGCTGGTGATTGATAAAAATTCCAATTTTTACGATTTCGTGGAAGTCTAAAAGTTCCCTGGTTTTGGTGAAGTTTCCCTTGCCTTTGTAGTCTCCATCTTTGCATACTTGGTGAACACTGTGCAAACCTCGTATTTTTCTACGTCTTCTAAATGTATGCAAGCAATTAGTTACGTTATCTGAACTACTTCTAAGAAGTATTGAGCAGTTAAGGTTCAGGGTGGGGCAACATAACTTCTTTTTCTTAACACGTTAAGTGCGATACGACCCACCGGTGGGTCGCTCAGGTTAGGTTCTGTAATTTTTTCAAAGCTTTCTAGTGACTGTGTGTACAAAGTAAAGATTTGCACCGGCTAGACAATCGCACTCAACGTGTTAAATGCGCTTTACTTTGAAAAAGAAAGTTATGTTGCAGCATCCTGTACAAGAAGTGTCCATCTCTGACCAAAATAATGGCTTGCCTTGTATTCATTGCTGGTTAATTAATGGTTAACTTAATTTAATTGTTTCCCTTGTACCTACAATTACGATAGAGTTCTATAATGTTGCCAGACTGAGACTGAGTTGCCAGAAGTATAAACGTGTATTGTCATGGAGAAGAAACAATGATGAATGGAGTAGTAACCCATATTTTGGGTCAGGTCGTCTTTTGAAATTCGTTTGGGATAAAGACAACTTTTAAATCAGAGAACGGAGTTATATTTAAATATTCCTAAATATCATAATTGAACAAACGAAACCTGCCTGATGCTTGTCAGTGTTATCCATAGTGCAGACTATGACTTACCTCAAAAATTTGACCGTATTCAGTATCGAAACATTCACTTCTTTAGTATTTCATGTTAAATTCCCGAAGTCGACGACTTCTTGTCATTCTTTGATCAACTCTTTCTTTCGTTAATTAGTATCAGTGATTCGCGCATAGTTCATGTATACTCTGTTCGAACTTACTATTCCGGGTTGGAGCATATACGAAATTGTGGTTCCGGTTTGGCAGCGAAAAAGCCGACTGGCCTCGGGGATATTCCGGTTCCAGGGAGGCCAAGCGTGAGCAGCTTGGGACGAGATTGGCTGGCTGGAAGGCGGTTGGTAGCATGGCTGGTCGACCTGGAGCTCTGGATC
>VCRD01003525.1:29434-59801 GCA_006783055.1 Trinorchestia longiramus
ATGATCAGTAGGTATGATCAGTAGTTATGATCAGTAGTTATGATCAGTAGTTATGATCAGTAGTTATGATCAGTAGTTATGATCAGTAGTTATGATCAGTAGTTATGATCAGTAGTTCGACTATTAATGAAGTCCAAGGGTGAGAATGAGAAGCAAGATTGATGACTAAGAAGTTGAGTGTGAAGACAGAGACAAGATGTGAGATCTGACGAGACGAGATTTCATGAAATCCGGTGAGGTATTAGCAGGATTGCCAGGTGTCTGGAAGAGAAGTTTGGGCTGAATTTTTACATCTCCACAAACATAAACAAACACAAGCATCACCCGTAGCAAGCTTAAGCAATGATGAGGTTTATCAGAATGAAATGCAGCAGTAAGGCAGACTTATCTCAAAAATTTCAAGAAAGCTGGAATTTAACCTTATAGAAATATAAAAGCAAGTCTCCATCAAATAAACAAAGAATCTAGTCCTCCTTAAAGAGGTCTATTTTTAAGACTAAAACTGAGCAAGAGTTGCTTCAATGAACATGGAAATCTAGACAAGATAATCGAGTTTTAATAAATTTAGTTTAATCTACTGAACAAATTCCTTGATTTTTAATGTTTGATTTGGGATCACTTAAATCTATAGAGGGAAATTATTATATGGTTCATATAGTAACTAAAAATTAGGAGCACAATTGTTGAACAGACAATAAGGTATCTCGTGAAAAAGGTCGCTCAAGTGTGCAAGGCTGAAATATTCAAGTACAAGAATAATTTAATTAATCCTGCAATATTGCAAAGTGACAGGCACAATATAGCAACCTAATAGGCGCAAAAGTTTCTATAAAAATATATAAAACATCCTTATTAGGACAAGAATAAAATACATCCTTGTCGCGAATTTTGCACGTCACAAAGGTTCACAACACTTTATGAGGTTATTTAATCTTATTTATTTACTTTAAATCAAGAAGCAATTTAATATTTTTACATTTAAGTGAGTTAATTATCTAATTTTGACGACTTGAACGTCAACAAAAAAAATGGTTAAGGTTTTAAGCCGTCCCTCCAATAAAACTGGCGTCTCTTCAAGCAATTAAGGTGACTTTTAATTGAGGTCTGCGAGAGCCAAAACAAATAAACAACTGGAGAGAACGGTTAGTCTCAGCACCCCCACGCTCGAGTCCGTCGGTCCCTGGGGTCTAGAGCCGGAATGTCAGCTCTCACTATCCGAACCGCGCTCAATCTGAATCTTAGATTGCGTACGCTGAATCCAATAGCAAAGAGCACCGATGAACCGTGCTTCCTGATTGCAGACGCACGACTCTGGCCTCCCACTTCTTCCTGCCGCTAAAAAATAAATTCTAATGAAGTTCTACGGAATACCGGGTAAAGGTTGATATTAATGCCAAGTATGGTTCAGGGACCTAACTGCAGACGAGTAACATACCACTGACAGCGAGGACTTATGCACTGGAAAGAGTTCGCCCGTCACTGTCCCAAAGCTGGTAGCAACCCCCAATGTATTTGTACTGTTGAAAATTAACGAAGCAATTACTTTGTAATGATGGACTTAGCAAGAAGAATTTCCGTATGGTGATATTTCAGTTAACTTTCGAATGCTTGATACAAACCTAAAAAATACGTGCTCTTTCAGTGTTTCCATCTGAAACTGCTAGGCGTGTTAGAATTTAAAGATAGTTGAAAATAGTTAAAAAAGCATACTCCACATTAGATGGTAAAGAATAGTAGTAGTTTTAAGTTTAGAAAGGAAGAGGAAATTTTAATTTACAGAGTAGAATTCTGAGTTGAGAGTCTTTTCAGACCATCATTATTAGACGAATTCACTCGTATTTAAGTAATTTAAATTTAACGTTAGACAACAGTCTAATTTTAAGTTATTTATTTAGAGGTCTGGTTAGACCAGTTAAAATATGGAGTACGCATCAGCCAATTGGTGCTAGGTTGCACAACAAAACAAAATGAAAGAAATTCTATTCAAAAAACAAAATATAGGCAGGGGAAAGCAAGGAAGAAGTAGAACGTCACGTCTGCCGACGATGGAGCAGGATCAGCTTCCACCACAGCACGCAGCCCGACGACTCCGCTTCACACTGCAGCGAACCTTGAAGTCTGAACAAGTTCGATACTGACAATTTGGGCAGTTTGAGACCGGACGGAACCTCTGAACGCGACGGCGCTGAGACCCTTCAAAAATAAATGATCCCAATACTAATGCCTCTTTAATAATAATATCCTCCTATCCATCCGGCTCTCACTATATAGGTACTTTTGCTGCTTATTCCTAGTTCTCTGTAAAAATACAGTAGTTCGGAAACTACATTAATCCTATAGAAATTGAAAATTTCGATATCCTAAACATGGTACAGAAATAATATGGACATCCTAAGACATGGTAAAAAAATAAAGGAAACCAAATAAGTCATATTATAGCACATTATGGATATGTTTATTCAGCGGCTATATCATCTAGCACAGGATATACCTAGCAAACTATAATATTACGGTTAATCCATGAAATTTAAAATTTTGAAAAAATTATGACCTGAGTCAAAATAATTGCAGTACTAAAAAACTCTACAATAATATCAATAGGGAATGACTTATCATTGATACATGGATGGGAATTTTTAAATAAAAATTCTATACTTTCAATTAAGCACACAAAATGAATTAAAGATAAAATATGTCTAGTTTACAAGGGAATGAAATCAATATAGTTCTATACTGAATCCAAGTTTAAAAATATCTCTACTTCTAAGTATAGAACGCAATGCAGAGGGAAATTTGTGATTCAAGACAGTTTCAGTTTGTAGTTAAATCTAGTAATCCATTTTATGGTTTAGCTACACCTTATTCCGCTGATCCCACTTATATTCAGGAAGTGTGCAGAGAAATCGAACAATAAAGAAAATAAGTTATAAAAGAAGTTCACTGTGTCAATTGAACAGTAAAGAGAAAGTATTTTGAGTAAATATATTGGAGTAATGCAGAAGAGCTTGTACAGCAAAATGTAAGAGACATCTCACTATGGATAAGCCATAAAAAATCTGAACATAATAGGTGAGTTCAAACCCAGAAGTCAGGTAGATTAGAAGATTAGATAATAAATACTTTCAGTACTAGTTAAGACCACAAGTTTGCTCTATTAAATCCCAAAGTACAAATCCTAAAACTTGCTTATTTCAGGGATCTACCATAGGTTATTTTTACATACCCACAATCTACAAAATTTTACACAAATGATATGAAGCAATCCTACACATATTTCCTGAAACAGATAGTGAGATTAAAAAAATATATCTAAGTCCTAAACACAATTAAATCTAAACTTACTGTAAAAACACTTCACTTCAAGGCACTAAAACTTACATTGTCTTCACTAGAGTGGAACAGAATAGGAAGGAACAGAATACGTTCCTTTTTGAAACGGCCGGTATTTTCTTCTGAAGGGTGAAATTTAACACGTTAAGTGCGAAGTGACCCACCGGTGGTCACTAAGGTTAGGTTCTGTAAATTTTCAAAGCTTTCTAGTGACTGTATGTACAAAGTAAAGATTTGCACCGGCTAGGCAACCGCACTTAACGTGTTAACACGTTGCCTCCGATTGCCTGACCGGTGTAAATCTTCACTTTGTGCGCATAGTCACTAGAAGGATCTGAAAAATTACAGAACCTAACCTAAGTTGTACACATACGTACCACTTCGGAGTCAAGGTGTTAAAAAGAACCATAGCGACAGTTCTGTAGGTACTAAGAATGGTTTCAACAAAGTACAGCGAATTTTTATAATTCAAAATTTACACGAATATCACTTATAATTACAAAAACCTAATCACAAAAATACAAGAAATTTATAGTAAAAAGTACGATTTAATTTGTATGCGATTAATTAAAACGCATAATTTGAAATAATAGGAGTATGAGCAGCGATGTAATGCTACAGTTTTATTAGTTCTATTATCAATCTGTCGTACTATGCGAAATCTTTCATCCTACCGCGCGCATGCAAATGAAGGCTGGAGACTAGAACGTAGTCGGCATAGCGTTATCTTCTACCCTGATTCTTTAGATTTTCAATTTACTCAGCTGCGCTAGAAGACGAAACCTGTATGTTAATAAAAATATAGGAGAAAATTCAATGTTTATAAAGAAATTGGGTATACTGTACAAAAAATATTTATAATGTATGTATTTTATACAGTAGATCCAAGAAGTCTATGTATAGATACTATTAGTGGCATTAAATAATGTCACTTTTATTCAATTAATGGGATTGATGCGCCTGCATTTTCTTACACAGGTCAAATCCAAGCTCTATTTTTGTTAATGTTGATTTAAATACAGTTTCAATATTTACTAAACTAGATCGATGTTTTGTTTTGAGATTAGTTAATGCATGAAAAGCCCTTTCACATAAATATGTTGACGCGAAAGGTAGAAGAGTATCCATTGCAAAGCGTGACAAGTTTGGATATTCAAATTTGATGCCAACACAAAACAAATTTAGACTTATTTTAGCAAACATAGTTTTTAGAGAAGAATCAAAAAATTTCTGCAAATTCTCCCTGTGCCTTTAGTGTGAGATGACACTTTTTCGACTTTAGCATCAAATGCATTTTAGATCCAATCAAATCGGCTCATGTCTGATTCGTGAAGAAAATATTTTAAAATTTTCATCTAAGCTTACCAAGTTCTCAATTATAATTGGTTTGATTATTTCAAAATTAGTAAGTTTTCTATGATGAACTCTTCCAACCATGGAAACGACTCTCATGAGATGCGTTTTACATTCATCAACCATACATTTTCTTTCTTCAGGAAAGCTTGAATTTTTGAAGTTAATGTAAGAACATATGTATATTCGCCTTGTAATAATATATTGAAGTCACCAAGATTGTCAAGAGTATCTGATAAATAACAAAGTTTGGAATACCAATTTTCATTTTGGAAATGTTTCACCAAATCTGAGTCGTTACCAGATGAAAACAACATGACAATTTTTTTAAAGCGATCAGCCTTCTTAACACGTTTGTTGCTATTGCCTAGCTGGTGAAAATCTTTACTCTGTACATACAGTCACTAGAAAGCTTTGAAAAAATTACAGAACCTTACCTTAGTGACCCACCGGTGGGTCGCATCGCAACAAACGTGTTAAAGCCCTACCTCTTAAAAGCCATCGAATGTCAGTCTGAAGCAGCTGGGATTCAAAATTTTAACCCATTTCTTTGCACTAATTTGTAAAGAGCCGAGTATTAAGAGCACGGGTTTTGCTGTAATTAATTATATTAACTCAAGCTTGTCACACTATACACAATTCTTCGTTATAGTTTTTCATTTCTAGCACCTCCCAATGAATCATGCAATGAGTGAAGGTTATACTTTCATTGCATACAAACCTGACTTTATTGTGGAAACCCACATTCTTCCCGGTCATTGCTATCCATACCTTCCCCTACCCCTCCCCACATGATGAGGGGGGGGGGTGACTTAGTCTCTTCCTAGCTTAACTGCCGAAATGGAAGAAAACATTGAAAGTGAATCGCGTGTGTTCGAATGCCTGTCCGTCACTTGCACACCACTGCGTACAGAGCAACAAGTGGGAGAGGTGAGCGGGCGAAACTCGAAACCTTGCCAGTGTCCGAGCACTCGAAGCTACCAGTCCGAACACGGTCGTATCTTAGAAAAAAAATCATCCCATCTCGGCAACACTCGTCACTGGGACTAGCTAGAGTGGTCAAAAAGTCAAAATATATTAGCACCAATCGATTGGTACGGTTAGTACTCCTAGAAGTAGGTTAGTGTGAATTTATGTTGCACGTATCTACCGTGTGATTGTAATGTAAACAAGACCTAATTTTTTTCTAAAACCCTTGGATACAGCGATAGGCGGTGTGGCGGGGTTACAGCAACGGTGGGCCACTGAAGTTAGGTTCCGTAAATTTTATAGTACCTTCTAGTGAAAATAACTGTACCAATTTACAATGCCCTCTAGTGATAATGACTGCACGAAGTATAAATTTGCACCGGCTAGGCAATCGCTTCCAACGTGTTAGGGAAAAATGAATAATAATAATATGATTTAATATTAATTTGCTATTAACGTGACAAAATACTATGCTGAAAGACATCCTAATCAAAGAATATGTTTACAGAAGGCTTGCTAGCGCCAGAGCAGTCAGATTCTTATGCAACAGAAACTATGTTCAATCGGGCTATAGAGTGTGGCACTGAACGTCTGACGTAATGTGACTGAGTTTGTGTTTCTACGACTAAACAAATTTATCCACCTCTGCCGTAATTATTGTGGCGTAACTGCCCAAGACGCATGTATATTCATCTTGATTGATAGTCAACAGTTTATTATTAGTTAATATTACTTTCAGTAAAGTTTTCCTCATAGTCCAGCTTAGAGTTAAATCTAGTGCTCATACATTTTGCAGTTAAGTTGAGACAATGGTTGAATGTGTGTAGCTCCGAAGCAGGGAGTTAACATCACAGTACAGTAAAGTAAAGTAAGAGCACATGGGGGGTTGGCAATAACACCCAAACAACGGTTATTCGGCGTTGACGTCATCCATGACGTAAATTTAGACTAGGCGGTGATTGGTAAATTTTTTTGAGGGGCGGGGCTTCGAATGCCGATATGATAGAAAACACAAGCCCACACGGTTGGAATTGAACCAGCGACAACTAAATGTCCTCAACTTTACCCTACGCCTCTAACCACTCGGCCACGAGACATATAATCTCTTTGGACGTTTAAACGAATTTAACACAAGCACAACGAAGTGGGCCTGGGAGGTTCAGTGTCAAAATTAACAAGCCCGTCTAATATTGTATTCATTCACCTCACTTAATAATAACATTTATGGAACAAGTACATATGACTTTTCTGTTACGTAGTTTGAAAGAAAAAAAAAATAGAAAAATGACAGAATTCAACTTGTTGGACTGTAACTCCTTTGTGTTACTCGTTCTAGAAAATTATAACTTCTCTGTAATATGAAAATTAAAATTTTTTGGTCTTAATTTATCGTATTCTCATAGCGAATATCAAGACTGATGAAGTTACTTTTGCATCTTCTATTATGTATGAACTGAGTGCACCCAGAGCATCCCAGAGTATCTTATTCAATAGTACATATCATAGTGAGTATGAAAATAGAATTTTAATGGTAGAAGCGGAGCTACAATCAAATTAAAGAGAAAAACAAGATATTCCTAATAATTTTTATGCTCATGTGCATTGTTTCTTTAATTCTATCTTTACACTCTATTACATCTCGTAATTCTTATCTAAATTATATGTATTTATTTAGTAGCGAATGCGACACACCAGCATTAGCCCATTGTTTCAAGATGTTTCACATTGTTTTCTATTGCTTTGAAATCAGCATAAATTTGACAAAGTGACCGTTGGCCTAACTTGTGAACCAATAGGGCCACTTGTGCGCCATGATTGGTTGACTTGTGCGTACGTCACTGAACGGCACAGAATTTCATGACGTTGAAATTCCGCTAATTTGCAAGCGCTCCAACTAGTATTTACTGTACTGTGGTTAACATCTCGGAAGTTCCAACGTTGCCACTGCTGGATTCTTAAACCCAGTTCTTAGTATAGTTTGCTGTTTGTATATGTAAATTACTATACATGTATGTAGTATAGTGTATTAATTCACTATATACTGTATACCATGCATAGATAACTATGTACATATTTAAGTCGTTCGTTTGACCTAAATCGGGGCTGAAAAATCCAGAAGTTGCCGGCAACTGCAACCGAACTCCACGACACAGCCTGTCCTGTCTGTCCCTGTACTTGATGCACACGGCGGGTGAACATCATACGTACATGTCTATGAGCTTCCGTATTGAAACACCGACGTGAACGTAGCTCTTTTCACGTTTACATAGATTCACTTAAATCTTAGTGCCGCGCGAAATGTGAGTTTGAAAGAGCTCCTACAAATCGTTTCGTAGATTTTGTATCTCTATAAAGTTGTATAGATGTAATTTTTTTGCGGTAGTGGTGAAAAAATTCGGCCATGTGTTTTGGAAGAAATTCTAACTCCTATTACAATCTTTCTTTACTGTCTAAACAAGGCATAAAATGCACGTAAAACAACAATTTGTAAAATATTTGCATCGCAATGCTGTTTCATTTCACAAAGGTGAAGTGTCGCATCAAGGCAGAAATATATAGTATTGAAACCTAAAAGAAATATATCCAATACACTTGTTTGCTGTATGATCAAAGTTAAATTATTTCTGCTATCCATAGCTAGATATATCATATAGAGGTTCGTTTTGGTGACTTATTTCTTCTATGCAGAAAATTTAGGTTAAACATGCGCTTAATACACGTATTAAATGAATCGTTTGGATAAATTAAGAAATAGATGTCTTAAGGATAGAATTTAACAACGCTATTAGTTGGAGATGTGTGCAAATATATGGATGAATATATAGAAGTTAAATAACAAATAAGAGAAACTGTTTTTTCCGTTTACATGGTCATCGAAATTAGATATGAAACATAGATTTTATATATTAAACGTAAGAATTTTAATGACACTTTTTCGGGGTGGGGGTGCACAGCTTCTACTTAATCACCACTAGGGGTGGACATTAAAAATGGTTAAAGACCACAATTTCTGAGATTGGTCTTGGGTTATGAAGTTGCGATGCTCTCTATTACCTTTGGGAATGTGGTTTTTGTCAGCTTTTGTGATGATAGCGTTGATTTCTGCTACCGTTTGATTTATGTCAATTATGGGGTTGGTGTTGAGTGCTGCGAAAAGTTGTTCTGTTTGTTCGGTGAACCTTTCTCAGTTAGCTTTTTGTAGTTCGTGTGTGTTTGCCTGGGATGGGTGGTGAGGTCCTTGCCATTGTCTACTGTGACGATAATAGGGACTTCGTTTTTTTGTATAATAATATGTACCTTATCAAGATGTAAAATCCACTAATAGTATTCACCCTTAAATGCGCAGTAACTTTTATTATCATATTCGTATTCTTCATTTGCCCCGTCTTTTCCTTGTGACATATGATGGATTGTTTTTTTATAATTTTAAGTTGAACAATAATAAACTATGAATTGTCTTGGAACGTAAAATATGCGTTTCATCATGTACAAATACATGTGTATGAAGAACGGTAATGACTTTTTCTCTGTTCAATGACCATGTATGTAAATAAATTAATTATTGATGTTAATGTGATATGTTTAATCACATTAACAATCACATTATGTTAAATCACATGTCAAATAAATAAATGCATGCTGCATACTTCGACTATATGGTAAGAACATTATTTTCGCATACGCCAATTATACTTATGTTATAAAGACTTTTCTTTCGAGCAGATTTATTCATTATCTTTTTTCCTCATGCACTGCATTTTCTATGGAAGAAAAATACGAATAACTTGCAGAAAGCAAATCTATTTAGAAGTTTTAAATTTCTGGTTGGCGACACAATAGCCCCGACTAGTGGAAATAGCCTTAAAAACAAGCGTCCACATGTAAAATAAGTTAAATGACAAGTTTTGCTGATTATAAATTGAAAATTGTGAATAGAATTCACAGTAGTATATTATTTCGTCAAGTTATTAGTCTGGTCCGATTTCCCATGTCGGCTGAACAGTCAAGCTGAGGAAACAGCTAAAAATTCGAGGAATTTGCTAAATGTCCCTCAAAAATTGCATGACGAAATGCAAGTCCTGCAACGCTGTCACGTACGACAATGAAATACTTCTGAACACATGGATACGTTTGACCAGGAAAAATACGTTCCACAGAGTTAAATTTCCATAAAAAATTATGTCCATATTCCAACATCTGGAGGTGGAAAAGAATATTGAAAGTGAATGTTCAGTTATTAATGGTAACTACATTTAATAGAAATTTCAAAGTAACCGACCTTAAAATTTGTAGTGCAATTCTGCTGAATAAGTTTTAACAAAAATTACAAACCTCAGCTATGTTTCACTCGTGATGAGTCAGAACTGCTCTGGGTGAAATTGGCAGTGCTTTCATATTTTACTGTAAAGAGCTTCCTCAGTTTCAAGTTAATAAGGATACAGTAACCCTGATTTCAGGCAATAACGTTGCTGCACCCGACAAAGTGAAACTTCTGCTCCTACGTATCGCTCAGAAAACCTGACTTTTGGTGAATGGTGCGAACAAAGTTTACAAGTAATAAGGCGCATTAATGAAAAAGTTCGGGTCACGAAGAATGAATACATTTCCTGAGTTTAATAGACAGAGCGGCACTTTGGTCAACTGGTGAACGTATCCGCTTCCGAGCGGAAAGACCCGCGTACGAATCCCGCTCCCGTTGCCTCATTCTTTTGTATTTATTCTTCTTACCCGTCCAGACATAATTTTCACAATGATCTCGACAACAAATTCATGTTCTAAATTAAGCCTCTGCATTTGATACACGTTTCACTGATCAGTATCCTCACATACAAGTGGCATTTATGGCAAGTATTCCAATGTTCCTCCTACAACGCTCAATGTAATATTTGTTTGTGGAAGAAATAGTATTAATACTCGTTTAGTGTTAAAATTCATCGTTCATTGTTGACTTTCAACTCGTAGACAATAACGTAATATCATGGTTAAGGAACAAACTGAAGGTAACAGTGGTAAATTTTCCTATTACCTTCTATATACTTTTCATAAATGAATTAGCTAAACAATACGCTTTCAATCATTAACAATAATTTAAATTCGAAGATCTTATATTTTCGGTTTCAGTATCTAAATTGAAAATTTTGAGAGTGTATAATAATAAGGCACTTAGTAAATCGAATTGTTTTGTTGTACATACCCATTTCATTAGTTTAATGATATGATAATTTAATTTTGCTCGGACACTTTCAACATAATCAGTTATTGTGTTGTCATTGATTAAATTAGCCGTGTAGTACACAAGCACCTTTCGACTCCATGCACACAAAAGGTAGTTCAAATAGCGATTCGACTTTTTGTCACACTCACACCTGCACATTAGAAATTATTTTCACACATGCAATGATAATCGATTTTCCAATTGTTAGGCTCAAAATAAAATCGGCTACTGTTATTTGTCGAGCCTCAAATGTGAATAATCATGCAAGATGCAACCTCCAATACCTTTGTTTTTAAAGACTCATTGGTGTTCTTTCTGTCACCAGAATTTCTGAGTTGTTTTAAACCCAGAACCTTGAAGTAACGTCAGAGTATACATTTAAAGTTTTTCTTGATCATTGTATTACTTATCACAATAGATGTACTCAAAAAATACTTTAATATTCAAGAATTTCAAAATTTAATCGGGTTGTATTACATTCTGTATGTATCAACATTTTTAGAAACGAATGGATTCAGTATTTGTTTTCCTTTCGCTGTGATCCCAGTGTTAACATTGCTATAGTTACTATCTCAGAAGTTTTTCTGGTTTAAAAATACTCTCACTGAAATTTACGACGGTAAGACAGTACTTAAAGGTATTAGACACAATTAAGTTGTAAGACGTGTGGAGTGCTACCGCGCCGTTTTGGTTCCGTTAAGGCAACTGTTTTGAGATTGTGCCTTACGTCTACTCGAGGTAGACGCCCTGTGAGTCGGTTAGGGCTTGTGATCTCCAGTTATAGCCTGCTACGGTAGCGGTCCTACACAAGCTTCTACTCAAGTGTATAAGGTTGGAAAACCGAGTAGAAGTTGAAACTTATTTATTGATAAACGTTACATAGGTATGACTTACAATTACTGAACACTGGATGACTAGATGGAGTCTAGCGGTAATTAAACTAGAAATGTTGTACATGGAGATTTGCATTGAGGGGTGACTAAGCCACTAGTTGCTGGAGAAAATACGAGCAGGCTGTGTCGCGTTAAGGGGTGACTAAGCCACTACAAAGTAAACAATAGAATTACCTTGTCTATAAAAATTGTTGCTTCATTACACAGAAGCAATAAACTCTATTTAATTCAGTAGGACATTGAAACCCTCACATTTTCTGCTGAGAAAAACATTTCTTGCATATACTCGTATGAACGAGCGTATTTTTTAAAACTGCGTTTTAAAATTAAAACAAGTGCTGGCATTCTTATATTGATTATTTAAAGTATACACAGATATTTAAAGCATGCCAAACTATTGCTTGAGCTGCAAAATAATTAATTTATTTCGGCTAAAATAATTATACCAGAAGAAGGAGGGGCGGGACCTAGCCCTCTCGAGCAACCAATCGCAGAGCAGCTTTAACCCTTTCGGTACCATGATGCAAATATCAGAACCTTTTTCAACATATATAACATCAAATTTAAAAAAAGATGCTTTGTGATGTTTTACGGTCACTGCATTGTCCTGATCAAACTGTAGCTTGCACTGCCCTACCAGCGTTTGCACAGACACACGTGTTGTTCTGCATCTTAATGGGCGAAAAATGACTGAGGCTACCAGAGATGCCATCAGTACCGAAAGGGTTAAAAGACGCCGAGGTAGAGCTGTACTCGCAATACAGGGCAAAAATACGCGTTTGGCAGAAAATCTAAAGGAGACTACAGTCGAGTAGTCTACTTTAGCTGTCCTGCGCTGTCGCTAACACAGCGATGATAGAGGCGATTACGATCCAGTAGTCTACTATATATTTTCCACGAGAAAAAATGCAAGTAGTCCACTAGTGCTGTCCACCCTTCAAATATTGTCACTTTTCAGTGTTACGTTCAATTATTTTAACGTAAAATACCCTCCCAAAAAACATATTTTGTTCACGGGTCTTCACTGATATCAATTACGGAACAGTCAATAATCACATCTGCTCGTGAAGTTTCATCAGGTGTTGATGCGGACGGCTTCAAAGCTAAACAATAATGATATTTATCATTCTTTTTTCATTGTATATTGATCGACGCACTTGAAGTCTGTTAGGAATGTCACGGGAGAACTTACAGAATCTTTCAGAATTAGGATCTGGAAGTTCTAACAACTTCATGGCATCGGAAATTAGTGAAAAGGCCTCATCAAGTTTAGTTGCAGTGAACATTTTTACTGGTGTTCGTTTGGTGTCAAAATTTTTTTAATCTAACTTATAGAAAATGAAATGTTTGAGGGGCTACAATTATATAATAACTTCAGGTCATGTTTTTTATTACCATTTGAAATAAGTCTGAGTCGTGATTTTGGTAATAAAAGAGGGGCCTTCCTGTATATAGACCTAGGGGATGGCTCATAACTGCAAATAATATACAAAAACCTTGCTTTACAGTTTGTAATACATTATTTTAGGTTACTATCGGGTCTTAACGTAAGTTTTATCAGTTTCTTGAATTATTATTTTAGTGTACAATTATATTAATCATACACATGTGTGGCTATCGAAATCACTTAAATATTATTTACACTTTCAGATTGTGTGATAATTATTTAAATATATATATATATATATATATATATATATATATATATATATATATATATATATATATATATATATATATATATATATATATATATATATATATATATATATATATATATATATATATATATATATATATATATATATTATTTACCCAAAACACTCCAAGCGATGAGCACATCAGGCATATTTTGCTACATGAGTTTTAAAATGGCAGTGCAGCAAGAACAGTGGCAAGATCGCTCATGAACACATACGGAAATCATTTGGCAACCGAAAGGAGTTGTAGAAGATGATTTCACGTTTCAAAAAGGAAGCCTTTAGTTTTACGGACGAACTAAGAAAATAATGCTCAAAAAGACTCAGTTTTAAAGAACTTATCGCTGGCTGCCATTGATGATTCTCTCAAAACAACTAGAACAATGAGCAAGAAGTTTAACGTGAGCTGTATGACCATATATCAAGAAATGATAAGAATTGCTAAAGTCTCCAAGGCTAGAAAATGGAGTCCACACTACACAGTACAGCAAAGAAAAGTAAGAGCACATGGGGGGGGGGTTGGCAATGACCACCCTAACGACGGTTATCAGGCGGTGACGTCATCTATGACGTGAAAGTTCTGCTAGGCGCTGATTGGTCAATTTTTTGGAGGGGCGAGGAAACAAATGCCGATTTGACACAAAGTAAAAACCCTGACGGCTGGTTTCAAACCTCCAGAGCTAAGAATTTCTATACATATTTCCAATACTCTAACCACTCGGCCACGAGTTTTATAACCGACGGTGACGTTTAAACCAATTTAACACTAGAACAACGAAGTGGGCCTGGAAGGTTCAGTGTCAAAATTAACAAGCACGGCTAATACTGTATTCATGAACCTCACTTAATAATAACATTTATGGAACAAGTACATACGACTTCTCTGTTACGTAATTTGAAAGAAAAATAACAGAAAAATGACAGAATTCAACTTGTTGAACTGAAACTCCTTTCTGTGTTACTCGATCTAGAAAACTAGATCTAAAACTACTAAAACTACTTTTTGGTTTTAATTTATCGTATTCTCATAGAGAATATCAAGACTGATGAAGTTATTTTTGCACCTTCTATTATGTATGAACTCAGTGCACTCAGAGCATCCCAGAATATCTTATTCAATAGTATCATTGTGGGTATGAAAATGGAATTTCAATGGTAGAAGCGGAGCTACAATCAAATTAAGGAGAAAAATAAGATAATGCTGATAATTTTTTATGCTCATGTGCAGTGTTTGTTTAATTCTATTTTTGCACTTTATTACATCTCGTAATTCTTATCTAAATGATATGTATATATGTAGTAGCAAATGCGACACACCAGCATTAGACCATTTTTTCAAGATGTTTCCCATTGTTTTTTATTGCTTTGGAATCAGCATAAATTTGACAAAGTGACCGTTCGCCTGAAACTCACGTTATTTGTATCAAATAACTCCTCTTGTACTAACTTATCCTAGTTTTAAGTGGTTACTTCAAATTACTATGCAACCAATGATTTTAGAGTCCATAACTGCTTTATCTTGGGCCAAATGGAAAAATGTTTCACATTCAAACTGTGACTTCCTTTTGGGAGATACAAAATTTATTCAACAAAAATATCTCCCGTGAAACAATGGATATCCAATGTCATTTTTCAATTTATTCAGCTTTAATCGTAAACATAGAATTTAAAAGCAAATTCTGAGCGTGTGGTTGCTCTGTATGGCCTAAATTATTCACTAAATTCACAGGCTAACAGTTGTTTCGGTGGCAATAGTTTTTGAGCTGTTATAACGTATATTTCGAGTGCTATTTCAGGTATGCCGTCCATCTTCTCGAACACCTTCATTTTTCGCGAAATACGCATCGATTTATCCGTATTAACCCATTTTATGTTGGTCACACGAATCATATAATAAAACAAAGACTGCAAACAGTTTATTATCACGAATATACAAATGCATGGAACAACGCCTAAGACACGTTCAAAACTTTTTCTTCGATATAATGCAAGCGAAACCATAAATAAAATGAGCATTAGTTTCGGAATTTTGTTTTATGGAACATTCGTCAATTGTTAACTTTGGTAATACAGTTGTTTTATTAGTTCTATTATCAATCTGTCGTCATATGCGTTTTCCATCGTCCGCGTGCTGGCGATCTTGCATTGTCTCAAGACTCTGGTGAAATCTTTCACCCTGCTGTGCGCATGCAAGCAAAGACAGCTACCTCCCCCCTCCTCCTGCTACGCCTGTTATCTGCTATCTTGATTCTTTAGATCTTTTATTAGCTGCGCTTGAAGACGAAACCTGAATGTTCAGCTTCGTAGCCGCAAAATACGACATTTTACAGGTCTGTGCGTGAGGCTATGTGCCAGGGGTTTATGGACTCAGCAAGGAGCAAAATGGGACATTAAAATACAAGGGTTATTAGACTTAAAAATTGTGAGAAGAACCATATACAACATTCAGTAAAACCCAATTCACATGAGTCGGAAAACTCGTTTCCAAGTGTCAAAAAAATCCACTCTAGCCCCAAGGTCCTATTAGGGAATGGGTTTATACTGTTGTCCGACTGTTATTGAACCCAGTAGTCTTTAAACTTCTAAACGCCGCGAACACCTTTAAAAGATTTTATTTTTGTACGACCCTTTATCTTTAAGAATATTATGAATAAAATACAATTATAAGAAAAAAATTTAATGTTTATAACAAATCGGGTATACTGTACAAAAAAACGTTTAAAATGTGTGTATTTTATACAGTAGACCCAAGAAGTCTATAGATACTATTAGTGGCATTAAATACTGTCACTTTTATTTAATTAATGGGATTGATGCGCCTACATTTTCTTACACAGGTCAAATCTAGGCTCTATTTTTGTTAATGTTGGTTTAAATACAGTTTCAATATTTACTAAACTAGATCGATGTTTTATTTTGAGATTAGTTAATGCCGAAAAAGCCCTTTTACACAAATATGTTGAAGCGAAAGGTAGAAGAGTATCCATTGCAAGTCGTGACAAGTTTGGACATTCAAATTTGTTGCCAACGCAAAACGAATTTAGACTTATTTTAACAAACATAGTTTTTAGAGAAGAATCAAGAAAGTTCTGAAATTCTTCCTGCGCCTTTAGTGCGAGATGACACTTTTTAGACTTTAGCGTCAAATGCATTGTGGATCCAATCAAATCGGCTCATGTCTGATTTTTGAAGAAAATATCTTTTAAAATTTTCCCCTAAATTTACCAAGTTCGTATTTATAATTGGTTTGATTATTTCCAAATTAATTAGTTTTCTGTAATGAAATCTTTCAGACATGGAAACAACTCACATGAGTTGCGTTTTACATTCATCAACCATATATTACCTTTCTGCAGGAAAGTTTGAATTTTTGAAGTTAATGTAAGAACATATGTATTTTCGCCTTGTAATAATACATTGAAGTCACCAAGTTTGTCAAGAATATCTGATAAATAACAAAGTTTGGAAAGCCAATTTTCGTTTTGAAAATGTTTCACCAAATATGAGTCGTTTCCAGATAAAAATAAGATGACTTAATTTCTTTAAAGCGATCAGCCTTCTTAAAGCCTGTCCTCTTAAAAGCCATCGAATGTCAGTCTGAAGCAGCTGGGATTCAAAATTTGAACCCATTTCTTTGCACAAATATGTAAAGAGCCGAGTATTAAGAGCACGGGTTTTGCTGTAATTAATTATATTCACTGAATTTTGTCACACTACACACAAATCTTCGTTATTGTTTTTCGTTTCTAGCACTTCCCAATGAATCATGCAATGAGTGAAGGTTATACCTTCATTGCGTACAGACCTGACTTTATTGTAGAAACCCATATTCTTCCCTGACATTGCTATCCATACCTTCCCACTACCCCTCCCCACATGATGAGGGGGGGGGGTGACTCAGTCTGTTCGTAGCTTAGCTGTCGAAATGGAAGAAAACATTGAAAGTGGATTGCGTGTGTTCGAATGCCTGTCCGTCACTTGCACACCACTGGTTACCGAGCGACAAGTGGGAGAGGTGAGCGGGCGAAACTCGAAACCCAGCCAGTGTTCGAAAACTCGAAGCCACCAGTCCGAACACAGTCGTATTTTAGAAAAAAAAATCATCCCAACTCGGCAATACTCGTCACTGGGACTAGCTAGAGTGGTCAAAAAGTAAAAATATATTAGCGCCAATCGATTGAGTACGGTTAGTACTCCTAGAAGTAGGTTAGTGTGAAGCTATATTGCACGTATTTACCGTGTAATTGTAATGTAAACAAGACCTAAATTTTTTTCTAAAACCCCTGGATACAGCGATAGGCGCTGTGGCGGAATGACCGCAACGGTGGGCCACTTAGGTTAGGTTCCGTAAATTTTATAGTGCCTTTTAGTGATAATGACTGTACCAATTTACAGTGCTCTCTAGTGATAGTGACTGTACGAAGTGAAGATTTGCATCGGCTAGGCATTCGCTTTTAACGTGGTGGAGAAAAATGAATAATAATAATATGATTTAATATTAATTTGCTATTAACATTACAAAATACTATGCTGAAAGACATCCTAATCAATGAACATGCCAACAGAAGGCTTGCTAGCGCCAGAGCAGTCAGATTCTTATGCAACACAAACTATGTTCAACCGGACTGGAGGGTGCAGAACATAACGGCTGACGTAATGTGACTGAGTTTATGTTTCTACGAATAAACAAATTTATCCACCTCTGCCATAATTATTGCGGCGTAACTGCCCAAGACGCATGTTTATTCATCTAATTGATAGTCAACAGTTTATTATTAGTTAATATTAGTTTCAGTGAAGCTTTTCTCATAGTCCATGTTAAACTTAAATCTAGTGCTTTTACATTTTGCAGTCAAGTATAGACAATAGTTGAATGCGTGTAGCTCCGAAGCAAGGAGTTCAGAAATTACAGCGTTGCCACTGCTGGGTTCTTAAACCCAGTTCTTAGTATAATTTGCTGTTTATATATGTAAATTACTATACATGTATGTAGTATAGTGTATTAATTCACTATATATACCATGCATAGATACCTATATATATATATTTAAGTAGTTCGTTTGACCTAAATCGTGTGTGAAAAATCCAGCAGTTGCTGGCAACCCTGCAACCGAACTACACTACGCAGGCTGTGCTCTGTCTGTACATGTACTTGATACACACGGCGTGTGAACATAATACGTACATGTCTATGAGCTCCCGTACATGTGTATTGAAACACTGACATGAACGTAGCTCTTTTCACATTTACATTGCTTCACTTAGGTACATCTTAGTGCTAGACGAAATGTGAGTTTGAAAGAGTTCCTACAAATCCTTTCGTAGATTTTTGATGTCTATAAAGTTGTTTTGATGCAATTTTTTGCGGTAGCGTTGAGAAAATTCGGCCATCTGTCATGGAAAAAATTCTAACTCCCATTACAATTTTTATTTATCGCATAAACATGGCATAAAAATGCATGTAAAACAATTATTTATAATATATTTGCATCGCAATGCTGTTTCATTTCACAAAGGTGAAGTGTCGCATCAAGCCAGAAATATATAGTATTGAAACCTAAAAAGGAATATATCTAATATACTTGTTTGTGTATGATCAAAGTTAAATGATTTCTGCTATCCATAGCTAGAAATATAAAGGTCCGTTTTGGTGGCTTATTTCCTCTACGTACCAAATTCAGGTTAAACATGCGATTAATAAACGTATTAAATGGATCGTTTAGATAATGTACACAAGACATACATTTTTTTTTGTCAAACGGCTTTGCAGGCTTGACAGTTAAATGTTTCTCTATCGAATAGAGTAATAAAAAATTCGAAATTTTAATATTTTTTGCTAGACGGTCTCCTTAACTCGTGAAGATAAAAAATTAAAACAAAAAATATCGAGTTATATCTTTCTCATTTAAAGTTAAATGAATATATTTCCTCAGCATCACGGAGCCCTAATTGTTTCTCGCGCTCATAGATAGTTTTTTCAACATAATATTATCTGATCTATCAGAATGCTCCTAGCAATCGCAAGACGCGCAGATGGCTAGCAGCATTCTGATTGGTCAGATCAAAATTAATATTGAAAGTCCTCGCAAGTTGCGATGTGCCAAGAGCTACAGCCACCCAAGCATAGTTTCATTTCGGTTGAGCACTGGAAGGCATCGGTGCGAGGTGTACAGGGTGCGTAAGATATGTGAGAACACATATAAGTACCAGCGAGTTCCCGTGGAAATTCCACGATTTAGATTTGACTCATTTGAAATCAGTACTACAAACTTGAATGCATTGAAAATTTACGACGAATTATTGTTTTAACCAAATATATTTCATTAATATAGAGAGGACTTCCATTGTGCATTTTATCTAACAATCACGTGGCTCAGATAGTACCCGTCAAAATTACTTGATTCAAAAGTAAGAAAATTAAGGATCTATGAAACAAATACATTTTTCTACGATTCTTATGATGTCTTATTGCTAACTGTGTTAGCAACCACCTCTGAATTAAGTCGAAATTAGGAGGAATCAATCAGTTGCATTTCAGTCTTTATGCAAGTTGGTTCTGATCATTTTTTCTCTAAGCTTATCCCCGAGTTCTCGGTCCTGTATTTTCAACTCTTTTCACGCATGAACCATTAGCAAAAGGAAATGTTTGAGTGAGGAGGAAATTAAGGAGGTGGTTGAAAATATTGATGAAAGTGAATTAGACTTTAGTGAGCCTTCTGATTCCGATAATGAATCTAATTCTACTTCTAAAAGTGAATCAGATGAAGTAACGGATATGCCAAGCAGAATTTTTATCAAAAAAGTAAGAAACCTTCTGCTAAAAAGTCCCGAATAAAGTTATGGTTTGTCACTTCTTCTTAAACTTTTTACATCAGAGTTAAAAAGTTTGTTTTGTGTTGTTAATACTACAAGTTGTTGACTCTAGAAGTGAAAATAGATTTTCTCAGGAAAACGTGAATGTGCTCCTAATGGTCTCTTTTCAGAGGTAATAAGTTGCCGTAGATTCGAATTGCTCCCAAAATTTGGTAATTTTGTTGATAATGCATAATCTACATAAGTTTTCAGGTATGTAATCGGAAAGTAATCATTAAATTTTCATTGTTTAAAATATTTCCACATATAACTAAGGTAGGTAATCAGTAATTGATAACAATTTCAGTTATTAAATACTTCCCCATTTATAAATATTTAGCACAAAAATTGATATCTGGATATTATACATGGAAAATGTATTATATTTGTAATGAGGTCCATGCATGGAAAAAATAGGCATTACCAGCGTGTGGATTCTGTTTGGAGCAGCGAGCGACTAGTGTCTATACGGAAAGAGCTGCAGTGATACACCGGTGACTGTAGTTAGCAGCCCGTCAATTTGGTGCGACCGTTAACAGGTTAAACGAGTTTGAACTTGAAAATACATTTTCAAGTATACAATTGTATTTAAATACTGCCCAACACTGCCCTCAGATACCTTGCGCACCCTCTATATTTAGTATCTGAGGGTTAATAAATACTCTCAAATAATTAGGAAATATTTGACTCGTTATTTTTTATTCAGTTTAGCTAATTTTAATTTGTGATATTGGAATACCTGATCAATTTCGATGTAAGATACGTCATATTATTATTATTATTATGCATTTGTTTCTTGTGAATTTCACCATCGTGACCGTCGTTAATGAATATTTTTTGAGATATTGATTTTCATATTGAAGTCAATGTATGTCATGAATGAACACGAGGAATAGTGTGCCTAAAATACTGCAATAATACCAAAGCTTAAGAGTTCTGTTGCTATGTATCCCTTTATCGTGGAAAAGGCGTACTTCATTGGTGTGGAAAAAGGAAAAACTTTATTAGTTTAGCATTTATAATAAAAATCCACTGTTTTACAGACAATATGGTATCCAGAGGCCAGATGCTGGTAGGTTTAGCCAAAGCCAAGCATCTGAACGAACATCTGAATTCCGGCAATGCATGTGAGGTCTTACATGACACCCACTGTTCCTTGTCTCAATGTATGTTGGAATTTTATGTGTCAGCGAATATTGCTCCAAGTTGTAAACATTTTATGCTGTCGGTCTATCTGTTATTTATTTTCAAATAGTATGGTTTTTAGGGGGATATTTAGTGTACTTCACATGAATTGAGATCAAGTGAATGATAGACGGCGAATATAGCTGTTCCTCAGACGCTCAGAGTACTGAAGCCTGGTTCAATACAGCTGCAATTGTGTCTTCTATATTTAGTTCGAAAGTATTCCGCAGTGAAATATGCTAATTGAAACATGAACATTCCTTTATAAATATTTTGTCACGCTCTAAATAAGTAGAAATCCAGTACTGTTTTGACAATAGTATATTCTCCCGGACGAATATTGTAAAATGCAAACTAGTGAACAGCTTTTAAATCAAGCCTGAGCAATACTTTAGTCCAACATACATAGAAGTCAAAAATAAAAAGTTGAGTTAACCCATGTATTACGTACGTGATCGGGTACAATTCAATCGTCAAATGTTTTTTTTAAATACAGGGTGTCTCAAAAATGTACTCGCAGTTCGAATGACGAGAAAACCTTTATTTATGAACATAGAGTAAAATGGAACATCTTCGAATTCAGAAGACAAATGTAATTGAAGAATCATGTTCGCAAATGCTCAAAACAAAAAAGGCCTGCAACACAAAAAATGCAGCATGTTAGTGACAGTTAAAGTGTGAGTACAGTTTTTGAGATACCCTATACATGATGTAAATGATCAAAAACATGAGATTTTCCACGGAGTTTTTGTTGTACTTAAGGCTCTGCGTCACTGTAGTATCTTTTTTGCTTATTTTAGACTAATAGGTTGCGACTTTAATTTATTCTTGTGAATTTAGTTGCTTCTTCTCCGTTTGGTTAAACCAGTTCATGATAAACGTAGATCGTCCTGCGACTGTTCACGGGTAACCATTGGATTTTGCTCAATTTTACGCATTCATTTCCTCGATGACCTTGCAGAAATCTTCATTGGTGCACCTGTTCTCCCAAAATTTTCTACTGTTTTGAGCCTTTTATACCTTACAATGATTGAACTGATAGTAGTGGGATAGTTGGATTGGTAGAGGCAGAGGGAGCTAAAGAGGTACTGGGAACAGAGAAGGGAGAGGTAGTCAGTTACAGGAAGAATCCCTGACTCCCTTTGGAGGTGCGAGATAAAGGTTATTTTGTGTGAACCGGTGGCTATTCGAAGGACGGCGTTTTGAATAAGTCAAAGTTTTCCTATAGATGATAGGGAAGAAGGTGGGAGTTGCATAGGTGATTATTGAGTGGTGGAGGGCCTTGTATGTAACAATTATGGTTTACTTCTGCTGGCCCCAGGAGGAACCAGCAAGGGATTTGAGTATGTTGAGCCTATTGCTTGTCCTCTCACATATTGTGTTTATGTGAGGGGTGAAAGTGAAATAGGGTTGAAGGTGATTCCTAAAATCTTGGGTTACCGACAGTGTGTTAGGTCGGTCCTCTCCCTGGTGATATGTGGGTTAGTGCGGGATTGATAGGTGTCGGGGGTAAAGAGGGAGGATTCGGATTCGGCTATTGATATTGTAAAGCCTTTGTGTTGGGCCCATGTAGCGACATCAGAGGAGTGGGCGGAGAGGATGGCGGAGGCGTCAGGTATCTTTTCAGTGTGAAGGGTGAAGACTTCCCAGTTTGCTTTGTTAAAGTTGGTGAAGGTTTTGCGAGGGGGTTGTGGAGGGGATTAGTCGGTGGGGAGGGAAATTGTTATGGAGAGGTAGTCAGAGTTGAAGCGAATGAGGGTTGTTCAGGTACTTTTCATGGCTAGATAGGGCCTGACGATTGTGAGGGCAGCGGAGGGATTACCATTGGAAAAGAGGTGGGTGGGGAATCTTGATTTAAAAGGGTGAGTAGGCTGGAGTCGATACCACTGATTATGCTCGTGCTCCTCGCTGCAACCCTGTCGTCGTTTGTTAATGAGAACCAGGCTGGGTTATGGGCGTTGAAATCGCGCATTATAATGTTGAGGTCTGTTTGATGGTTGAGAAGGTACGAAAGGTCGGTAGTAAGCAGTAGGGCAGAAAGTTGGAGGAGGAATGTTAATGTTGTAGAGTTTATAGGGGCTTTTGTCTAATGTGGCAGTGATTGTGTGGTGTTTTATTGTCATCACCTGGGAAGAAATGATCGTAGGGAAGTAAGCAGTAAGGGATGGAGTGGTGTATGAGAAAAGCCAGGCCATCGCCGTTTGCCTGGCGGCGGTTTGCCTCTCGCTATGATGAGAACTTTGTCGTATGAATGCCAAATGCTAAATTATCTGCTGCTATTTTTTGAGTTCACTATGATTTTACTGTTAAAATTATTGGAACATTCAAGAATATTTTACTTGATTCATTAAAAGTATTGCAATAATTAAATGATTTAAATTCAAGATGTGGATTTTGTTGTACTGTACGAGTACTATTACTTTTTTCATCGAATATGGATTAATGCTATTTACAGCTGTTGAAATATATTCACATTTTTTATTTCGGCATATATGAGTATTATGAATCTGTGTTAAGTTTTATGTAGGAAAATCATTTTATTTTTTTGTTTACATAAAAAATTCGAAAAATTATGTGTTCGAATATATGTTCTCCCCTCCGTAATTACTTAAGATATATTCATTTATGAATACCCTTGTAGATTTATGCACATACCCTGCGCGTACACACCGACATCGTGACGATCCTGCAGTGTGCAAATGGTTGGAGGATTGCCACGGGTTGAGTGAAGATGGGCCTGCGGCAGGCAAAGCATTCGCTCGTAAAGTGAGCAACTTTTCATCACTGAGTGGCTTGTCAACTGGCAAAGTCATAGAAGCACTGGGTAAGCCACAGGACCTATCTATATCAACTCATAAATATCCTTCGACATGGTATCTCATTGTGGACTCAATAATATGACATATTTTTTCACCCAGAAATCAACACCCATAATGCAGTAGTATTTGGGCTGGTAACATAAATGGGTTGGGCTGGACTTGCGGATATATATTTTTTCAATGGCACATAATGATTTCTATTATTACAGTTAATATAATAATTGGAAAGAGAAGAAAGATAACCATATTTCTCCCCGTGTTGCTTCTCCGTCTAACTTAGGTAGTAGAGTTTTCCATGCCAATGGTTATAAATGAGGCAAACAACCCTCACGATATTAATAACTTGAAAGATGCTAAATAACTCCTGCATTTAGTCAGGTAACGATCTTTCATTCAAACTTCAGGAAAACTGAAATATAGGGTGATTCATAAATTTAGCACCTGAATATCAACGTCTTCCATAATATTGGATTAGTTCTTACCAAAATATACTTTTTTACGAAATCCTTTGAAAATACTAATTTTCTTTTGATTACTTTTTGAATACAATCATTTTCCTATGTCTTCGTGTCAATTCGGGAGATTATGTTTTAGAAGCAACTGCTACTTTCAAATTTGATGACATACTCGAAGTTATTTTTTTCCTGGAACTAATTTTACGGAATTTATGCTCTAAATTAGTGAGCAGTATACATATTAAACTACATAGCACTTCTGTTGTTGCCATTTTATTTACTTCACTTTTGTATATGTGTGTGATATTTGATATTGTGGCTATCAGGAGTTGCTATAAGTACAGTTCATACCTCTAGATGATTTAAAATGAATATATGATGACTTTTTAACAAAGATGTAATGTGTGCGTCGCAACAAAATGATTTCCAGCAAGAGGTGAAGGCAATAAGCAAAGCATTGACCGTGGCTGAGTCCTTCCCTTGAGCACAGATTTGGCAAACAATGGTAAGAGTTCCTACTTTTTTAAGTTCAGTAACTACATTGGACAGTGATCTGAATGAAGCATAGCTGCCGTGTATCTTAAAATGACGACGTTAATTATATTTCTTTTACGACAAATCGTCAAGGCTGCTTGTGATATTAATAAATTTCTACCGTAGCTGCTATGATGTGATTTATAGAGTCTAATTATTAGTATTAGTAAGCGTGTAAGTGCTTCATTGGTCAGCATTATTGGAAGCAACACATGGAGAATAACTAATATCTGAATATTGGGTCGGTTTCAGATATTAGTTTCCACAATATGACAAATAATGCTAAAAAATGTCTACATCCGACAAGTATTATTGACTAAAACTTTTGCATCACATGAACATGAATTAATTATTTAAGACCCCTAAATTACCAGTTTGGCGTTCGCCATTAGGAGTGACGGCTATTTTTAAAGTTCGAGCTTGAATTTATTCGTAAAACTTTTCAGATGAGCATTTTGTACCTTTCTTCTTTTTTCGATTCCTCTGTATTTGTGGTATGATTACATCAGAATATGTTTCAACTAAAACAAATTAATAGCATTTCTTGGCAACACAAATTTGCAGCAGGCATGTACTGATCAGGTATACAGTTCGCGGGGTTGAAATGGAGAATGACAGACCAAGCAAGCAGGCAGGTAGCAAACTGTCTTATTAAGAGGGGTTAGTGAAGTATTGCTGTTGAAATAACTGCCCTTGATTAACCTTTAATGCTTCAGAACTACTTAAAAACCTACATAAATGAAATCCAAACTACGTTATACACTGTGTGTACTATTGAACAGAAAAAAAGAATTTAATAGTAAAACTTCATTTTGTAAGGAAATATCCTACGCACCAGTTTATATGCCTTCCAGTGATATGCCCATTGTTTCTATGAGTAAAAATTTTAGTGCCACTAAGTAGACACCCGTACTGAACGTCTGTTACCTTAATCCTTGATATGGCTCGATATGAATGTAAAAGTTTTAATCTAAACTGGTTATGTAATATCAATAATTGGTGCACGTTCAATATGCAATCTTATTTACAATAATTCTTGTCATGATTGTCTTATTTCCAGCTGAGTCGACAACTACCGCAGGCGAAGTGAACGAGTCAAGCAGTGTTCTCCCCTACCACGACCTTGCAGTAACTCTGAATGAAAGCGAGACATTGGATTCTCAAAAGGAGACCGCTGGCGACTTCAGATGAAGTGTGAACTCGGACGTAAATGGACCAGTAAAAGACAATCCCCACACACAGGTGAACTTCACCGTGATAGTAAAAACAGACCTTAATTCTTAGAAAATTTTAGTACCCAACAGGGAACTGCGCTTTGAAGACGTAGTGTAATTGTGTAAAACTGGGCCTGTACTAGAGTATAAAGCAACAACGCTGGTAAAATATTCGCACACTGACTTGAAAGACAACTGGTCGCCTGAACTCTCAGTTCTACTTTATGAGTAAATTTTCTATCATTAAATACCTATCTAATCTAGGGCTGAAGCCAAAATATGCAATATCACCCCCGACATCTTTAATAGTACTTACACTCATGACAAAACTCTTGAATCATCGACCTAGGAAGAACAATGGTACAAGGAAACTGCTGTGGCTCAGCGTATCTCTTCTTTATTTATGAGTTTCGTTGTAGTTTAATATAAATGTTAAACATTAACGTTCTCAGGGGAATACTATTAGGTTGCATCAGCTATATGTAAGCCTTTAGGACATAAATCTTACATAAATACTTTGTTCCTTTAAATTTTCATAATTAATTTTCTGAATTGATTGCAGTTGAGTAGGAGTTACTTTCTTCTTGAAAATGAAGAAGAAAATTATGATTTTAAAAGCGACATGCAGGTCAAAATTGCTGGTCAGTATGCTTTTTTTGTTTTCTCTGTCAATGAGGCACACAAAGGAGTAGAGTGTGTGCCTTCTTGAAAATGTTCGTAACAATGCAAGATTTTATTGTGAAATCTTGAGGGAATATGATGTTGATGCTACTGATGTGTACGGGTGAATGTTTTTTCCTTCTTGCTCTTCCAATTCCAGCTAGAATTTGTCATGTTTAATACCGAAAACTCATTTCATAAGTAAGATGGAAGTCATATTTTTCTCAAATGATAAAGTTCTAAACAGCAACAAAAGTCAGCAAAAGAATATAACCAGCCTATTTCAATCCAAGCATGTGTTCTGTAATAAGCGTTCTCCGTAATTTTGCTGTTAAAATAAAACAGCACCATTACTTTCTTAAAATGCGTTGATTAGAGAATGAAATGAAATGAAATACTGACATAGCAAGAGTTTCCGTGCAAATATATTTTCCTGGAAATTGAAACCAGGGTACCATTCTTTCATTCACTGCAAAAACTCATTAGATTAAATTTAGTGTTTACTAATTGTAAATCGTGGTATACGGTATATGAATAATTAACTAATATGTATTCTCCTTAAAACAGGTTTTTAGTCATGTGTTATTGATTTTTGCCCTCAAACACAGGCTGCATGGGGAACAGATTTCGTCGATCCGTCATGTGTTGACACTATTCAAGAAATCGTCCCTGTGATGGCGAGGAATAGGAAGAGTAGCTGAAACTACAACTACTCTAAAATAATCCAATTTCAAGGTTAGTTTGATTGAAATGACTAATTAATTTGAGATACAATTCAGTGGATATCCGGTGCAATGGCCTTGTGTTCCTTAACGTGACGCACTAAACATGTATGTAGAGGTACTAGGATCGGCAATGACCATTTTTTCCAAAGCCTCAACTACCTGGCTAATATGGGATTGAAATAGCCTCAATTTCTTGATGTAATAACTGGTTCCTCGCTACGTTGGTGAGTAGAACCTGAATTATAATACAAAATACTATGCGTTGGAGCCTCGGCAAGTATCTTAGTGTTTAACACGTTGTCTCCGATTGCCTGGCCGGTGTAAATCTTCACTTTGTACATACTATTACTAGAAGGCACTGTAAAATTTGCAGAACCTAACCTAAGGGGCTCACAGACGTACCACTGTGAAGTCAACGTGTTGAGCTGAAAAATGTTAATCTTTTCTTCTCGCGTGCTCATTGATAGAGTTGCATTTTCTGAGCGCGAAGAAAAGTGTGAAAAACAATTCAGTTAACACAAAGAAATAAACAGCATTCTCTCACATTTTAGAGGTAAAAGAGTTGAATATATGTTTATCATAATAGCAGCGCTATATATCATACGTTAAGATGTTTTTTACATGTTGAATGATTACAATCCAGAAAAAGAGTGGAGGCTAATTCAAGAAAAAATGAGGGAAGCAACGTGCAAAATGGTGGCCAAGGGCTTTCTGTACGTTAACTACTCAGCTTCATGCTTGTCAAACAATCTTCGGTTCTTTGAAAATATTTTACACATTTGGTTTTGTGTGGAAGAGTGTGCAAAAAAATTTGTAGCTGATGACACCGAAAAGGATTATAAAGATGAATTTGTCACCAAAAGTTGGAAACGATTCATAATTTCCTTCTATGTTATCAAAAAAAGGTTAGCTACACATGATCGTAGTAATTAGACTACGCATTAATTTCCAGATTACGTTTGTCAAAATTGTATTGGATACATTTATTGTGTGTAAGGTTGTACTGCACTGTTTTCAATAACTTGAAATTGCTACTCTACTTGATGAATAAAAATGACATTTCAAATAAAAAATAAGACATAAAAATCGAAAAGAGGGCTTATTTTTCGTTTGTTTTTAATGGTAGGGTTTTTAACGCCAACCCTGGACATTTTTTATTCCGATAACGTATCTGATGTTATTTCTTTCAATACGAGAATGAAAAATTAATATAAATTCGAAGTACTGCACCCATACGTTGCATTTACTACAATATTTGTAATTTATATAGTTGTACTTGGATAATGCCAATGAAAATGATCAGTCTTGTACATCTGAAACCACTTTTTACTCGTCAGCGAATTGTAACACGTGTTTTCTTACATTTAAAAAATCTGAAATAGACCCTTCTTGTCCAAAGAAATGTAATCAGTGGGAATAATGGGTAATTAAGAAGAAATATGCATATGATTCATAATAATCAATAATTAGCATAGAGGATGCTCATGACATTTCTGTGTAAGCATTATTAGATTATAATAAAATAAATTTTAATATAGTATTCATTAATTTAATAAATGGTAATTTTACTTTCATTTTGTTATTTGTAATTCATTCGTAATTATTTAATATAAAAATGAATCTTGTGAAGCAATACATTCGTAATGTGGTATTTTTTGAAAACGCTACTATTCAGTGTTCATAACACCTCTTAAAGCTGATCAGTGTAGTGATTGGTGGATGGCATTCTTTTGTTTGTTTAACTGCTTTAGGAGACGCGAATGACGGTCAAAGGGTTAACCAGCCTTGTCAACAAGACTCAGGAGCCAAGTTGGTTCACTACTCATCAAGTATAAGTAACTGCTCGTCAAATCAGTTTTTCTTCTATGGTAAGTATGAAAATGTTTTACATTTACGTTTCCTAACATTTGTTACTCTATTTTTAATTAAAAATATTAGTGTATGGGCATTCTTTATTGTACATTTTATTTGGTTTGCATTTGTAATGATAAATTCTAGATTGTCGACATCTCTGAGCAATTTTTTCACATTCGATCCTTCAGTCATGCAACATCATTTTATGCAAATCTAGGCGTACACGGATTAAAATTACTATTAGGCCTAGTTATTCATAACTTGAATCTAGCATCATATTAATTGAGTTTGCATAAGATAAGGACAAACGAATGAGATGAAAAAAAGTGTACGAGTGAAATTGGGGCAAAGAAAATATTTTGCGTGTTTAAAGGTTCACTTGTATATCCAAAGCAAAGCAAGCGCTCCAAGGTTCATGTATGGTATCTTCATTCATGTATGGTATCTTACAGATGCCTCTGCAACTTATTTTGAGCCTTGTTCATAGATTCTTGCATGCATACGCGTACTTATATAATATACTTTTAATACATATACTTGTAATAATATTATTTGTATAATAATAGATATATATCATATATATATATATATATATATATATATATATAT
>VCRD01003526.1:0-29895 GCA_006783055.1 Trinorchestia longiramus
CAGTCATGTCAGTGAGCGTCAATTAGAGTAGTCTTGCCAGTGAGCGTTAAGTAGAGCAGTCATGTCAGTGAGCGTTAATTAGAGTAGTCTTGGCAGTGAGCGTTAAGAAGAGCAGTCATGTCAGTGAGCGTTGATTAGAGCAGTCATGTCAGTGAGCGTAAATTGGAGTAGTCTTCCCAGTGAGGGTTAAGTAGAGCAGTCATGTCTATGAGCGTCGATTAGAGTAGTCTTGCCTGTAAGCGGTAATTAGAGTAGTCTTGCCAGTGAGTAGTAATTAGAGCAGTCTTGCCAGTAGGCAGTAATTAGGGTAGTCTTGCCAGTGAGTAGTAATTAGAGTAGTCTTTCCAGTAGGCAGTAATTAGGGTAGTCTCGCCAGTGAGCAGTAATTAGAGTAGTTTTGTCAGTAGGCAGTAATTAGGGTAGTCTCGCCAGTGAGCAGTAAATAGAGTAGTTTTGCCAGTGAGTAGTAATTAAAGCAGTGTTGCCAGAAGGCAGTAATTAGGGTAATCCGGCCAGTGAGCAGTAATTAGGGTAGTCTTGCCAGTGAGTAGTAATTAGAGCAGTCTTGCCAGTAGGCAGTAATTAGGGTAGTCTTGCCAGTGAGCAGTAATTAGGGTCTCACTCACGCACTATAATCACATGGCTCAGAAATACATGAATATCTAATGACACTAATCCTCTCTGATATCAGTGTCATTAGTGTTTAGAATTAGTTTCTGATTAGCACTAAATTGATTAACACGTTGAGTGCGATACGACCCACCGGTGGGTCGCTCAGGTTAGGTTCTGTAATTTTTTCAAAGCTTTCTAGTGACTGTGTGTACAAAGTAAAGATTTGCACCGGCTAGGTAATCGCAGGCAACGTGTTAACTATTCAGGTGCAATTTATACAGTCTCCACCCAAAATATGCAGTTGCAAATTTGAAGTATGCAGTAATCGCACAGGTAAAAATGCATTAGGAAAGATAGTGTAGTTACAAAATTAATTTTACTGCAATTAATTATTTACACAAAAAGCACCATGTAAACATAGATTGAGCTTTAGATTTTAAAAATATGAAATTTAAGTTGAACTCTGAATTTTATCACACTGAGAATGTGAGAGGAGACTCTTTGATTGAAAATAAATACTCCCATTATTTTTACTTCCGTAAGTAACATTTTGCCAGCAGTAGCTAGAAACCAAGAACGGCGGCTTGCCCCAGATGTAACTGGTACAGATCTGTGAGAGTCGTTTTGCATATCTGCTCACATTCGAGCTGCAGCACAAAATGGAATTACTATAGCAAACGTGTGTACTATGCGAACAGTGTTTCATGTCTGAACAGAGAGAAAAAGGTGTGCTAACAGATACTACTCCTTATATTCAATTGGTGTTCTAATGATAAAATTTTATACGTTTTACGAACCTTTTGTAAAAGCATGATAATCCTAGGTTTATATTTATTTTCCTGGCGTGGGATAACTCATTCTGTTACACATACTTGAAAGAGCTGTTAGAGAGTTACATTTTTCGAAATCGAGACTGGTGAAGAAAAAAAGAATAAATCATGCTTCATCATCAGACTAAGGAAATTAGTCTGAAAAAACATGTACACTGAAGTTTCATAAAAGATCATTCATAAAAGCTTCGCGAAAAAACACAATAAAGGAAAACTATCACATGGAAACTGCAAGCGTTTAACGCTGCAGTAGCCTGGTAGTACGCGTTGATTGAAAAGTGTCACCTAACTTTAGAAACTGAATTTTTAAAAACCTCTGATGGATCAACCTTGCCAATAATTTAACCTCCCTTGGAGGCGCATATGAAATCCTCTACGGAATTCGTCTGCCATGCAGGGATGACGAGTAGCAGAAAAATAAAGTTTTTGGCTACTGCTGAGCTTTACAAATATGAAGATAGAAAAAATGAGTCAGAGCTATAAGAATGGAAGATTGCTTCACTGGCATTCGTAGTTGAAAAAATTATAAATTAAAAGAAAATTTTAAGTTATTCATGAAAACTTGACAGCAAGAAGCTAATTCAAATTTTTCAGAGTCTAGGACGTGCTGATGGCCCGTCCATATCATATTTAAAAACTGATTACACCTTCTTAGTAGAACACCAGCTGTAGATTAGTGCGATGTTTAATTTCATATTGTTTTGTGAATTCTTCAACTATACAAAGAAATTGTTATGCTCTATCGTGATAGTATAATTCTTGAAGGGTAAATTCGATGAGTGAAGAAATATATTCATCAGGACTTGAGAGTAAGTGTAAGCAATTAGTCTCGCTATCATGCTTATCAGGAGTCAGGCCCCTGCTTACAAGGTTCAAATGGCAAACTTCCTTGCTCCAATTCTGTGTCCTAATAGGGTATAGTAGTACCTCGGTAAACGAATGCGTTGGATAACGAACAATTCGATTTTTGCTAAAAATTTTGCTACACAATTTTGCTACAAATTTGTCCCGGATAACGAACAAATTTTCGGATAACGAACAGCAAGACAAAGAATCCACGCGGAATTCCAACATCAGTCGCATTCAAGACAGTGTTGCGGTTGGATGTTGTCTATTTCTATTGTGTTGCACCGTGTTTTTGTGTTATTTTAGGGCTTTATTTGCATAATATATCCTTCACATACGTCTCTCAAGAAGGTTAAAAGCGAGAGTAGTAGTGTGATGAAAAGGCAAAGGCCAATAATTGAGATAAAGATAGAAATTATTTCTGAGCATGAAAATGGAGTGCGTGTATCTGATCTCACGGGAAAATACAACATGTCGAAGTCAACAATCTCGACTCGACCACTTTAGAGAATAAGGAAGAAATCAAAAGAACTAGTGTTGCGAAAGGAGTACTTTAACTAAGTAAAGGCCTCAGGTAAGTGAGGAAGTTGACAAGTTGCTTCTTGTGTACATCAACATGAAACTGAAGGGGCTAGCATCAGTGAGGTTTTAATTTGCGAGAAGGCTCTACAAATCTATAATGATTTATTGAAGAAAACTCCTGGTACAAATGCTGAGAGTGATTTTAGTTTTAAAGCCAGTCGAGGTTGGTTTGAAAATTTTAAGCATAGGACTGAGATGCACAGCGTAGTAAGGCATAAGGAAGCAGCTAGTTCAGACAAGGAAGGGGCTGATAAATTTGTGAGAGTTTAGTGATTTAAAGCAAGAAGAAGGATATGTACCGCAACAGGTGTTCAATGCTGACGAAACAGGTCTGTTTTGGAAAAAATGCCAAAATGAACTACCACAATGGAAGAGGAAGCACTGCCAGGGCACAAGCCTATGAAAGATAGACTAACTCTTTTGCTGTGTGGCAACGCAAGTGGAGATTTTAATATTAAGCCGCTGTTGGTCTACCATTCGAACAATCCACGAGTATTTAAAAGGAACAATATTATTAAGAACAAATTGCCCCCGAAGTAACAATGCCAAATGTTTTCATGAAGGGGGATTCCTCGTCAAATTAGTAACTCTATCCCTTCCTCCCCACAAAACCATCCACTTATGCCATCATATCGGTCAAAAAGATAAGTTTTCTAATGTTTAAATGATTTCTTTCGTGTTTTGTTTTTATTTAACACTTTTTGTATTGTATTATACTGCATTTCTCTTTTTAAAAAAGAGACCTATTGGTTATATGCTATTGATAGTAGTGAATCAACTGGGGATGAGAACATATTATTTTTGTTTTCATTATTTCTTATGGGAAAAAATTGATTCGGTTAACGAACGTTTCAGTTAACGACCAGCTTTCAGGAACGGATTGTGGTCTTTAACCGAGGTACTACTGTAGTTCTTTTTCCTATTTTCAAGGTGACAGGGTGCAGCAACATAACTCCATTTTTTCAAAGCAAAGTGTTTTGAAAAAAAGAAGTTAAATTGCCGCACCCTGCGCTTGGCTAAAGTTCAAAATGAAACAGTAAACATTTTGACGATTTGGCCTTTGAGAATTACTATGAACATTTGTGCAGATCACATTTATGGGGTACTTAATCCCTCAAAGTTCTCAATAACATTAAAATTATTGCACATCTCTGGAAAAGCCAGAAATTATGTGACATGCCACATATTCTTGAGGTTTAATGGGGAAATTGTTAAGGTTTGTTCGCACGATAAGAAATCTAACACGTTCTTTAGGACTTTCTGTTTTAAACCCACTATTTACCTCCTGAAAGCAGCAGATAACAATTCATCTTTTTATCTGTGAGAAAATTACGTGCCCAAACAGGTGCCTGATTTGACACGCTCGCAGGAGAGTAGAGCATTCTCATCGTCACCAGTTTACTAGAGAATGCTTAGTAGAGAATCACAGTACAAGTAACTAATTGTGAAATAAAATAACACGAAGTATTACTTACTGCTCAATTTTGAAATAAATAACTTATTATAGTGATTTTCATTTTTCGAAAATTCTCGGGTTAGATAAATCAATTGTCAAGAAAGCATATTTAGAAATAAAGTCCCGGCTTTCATACTGTAGCTATCATCATGGTATAGAATTGGAGAAAAAGTTACAATCTGGAGTATAAAGGAACGTCAAAAATATTAAAACATGTAACAACAAATTCTGATAACAAGTGGAACCATTTATGCTTTGAACTGAAGCTAAACGTTTCTTACACCACACACACTTTATGACCACACTCTAAAAGTGCAACAAAACTTGCATGAAGCCATGGCCGGTAACAGCAAACTGCAGAACAATGCTCAAAAATAAATTTGAAACATTTTAGACAGAATGGCTCATTGTATTTTAAACTAGGGATTTATTTGGCTTCCATGGTTCTATCGCTTCCGTTATTTCGAGATCGATTCAGTAGTTTAAAAGGTCGATGGTATAAGCATGATTCATAAAAATATTATTAGATGGAGTATTCATTAAGATCACTGCTATACTACTAATGAATACTCCATCAACTACTGCGGTGTATTCTTAGGATTACAAGGGGAGTGGTTGTAAATCAGGAATAATGATCATGAAACTCATCTTCGATGTGAGAAAAAAATGTCTATAACCATTTTTTCGGAAAATCACATGCGCTTTGATTAATTAAAGAAAAAACATTGAAAATGAATTGAAATAGGGTAGCGAGAGTGCCTTATTTTAAATCTGTAATGGTGTTTAAAGTCCTCTGGTCGTATAAAAATACCTACAAAGGACAATGGCATAAAATAGAACTGAATAGAATAGAATAGAATAAGGCAACAGAAACGAACCGATTGGTTCATTCTTGGGTTGGTACCCAAATACCATACCATCTAAAGTAAAGGCATAAATCATGCACGAACACCCCAATCACGCAAATCCGTTTCAGTCATGTACACACACTTTACTCACATACAGGCCTTCCAGTCACACACATGTATCGCAATCATAAACAGGCCTAGGAGTTAGGCGTATAAATTAAGTACGTTCCAATACTGTGGGGTTCCTTATCTAATATTTATCGAGACGGTTTTTAAATGTATGCACAATACCAGCAGAAACAATGTATTCGCGCACCTGGTTACAAGTTTCAGAAATTTTAATTGGAAAGAAATTTAGAGCCTAGCATGTCTTGAAGTTTTTTGTTATTAGTTTTTGGTCGATATTTGAAGGGTGGACAGCACTAGTGGACTACTTGCATTTTTTCCCACGGGAAAAAATGCAAGTAGTCCACTAGTGCCGTCCACCCTTCGTATAGTAAACTACTGGATCGTAATCGCCTCTGTCAGCGCTGTGTTAGCGACAGCACGGGAGCGGACTACTTGCATTTTTTCCCGTGGAAAATATATTATATTTACCACGGGAAAAAATGCAAGTAGTCCACTAGTGCCGTCCACCCTTCATTTTTAGTTCGCACGTTAGCGTCTCAGTAGAAAAGCCCTTCTTGGGTAACATTGTTAAGGCCGTTGAGATATTTATAGGTTTCAATGAGTTGCCCTTGTAGTGTTTTTTGTTTTAGCGAGATAAGTTCAAGCAGCTGAACAAGCCTTTCTTAGCTATGATTGGGGAGTTCAGAAATCAATTATGCTGCTTTAAGCTGAATTTTCTCATTTTTATTAATATCTTTATATAGGGTTGGGGACTAGAGTTGCACTGTATACTCCACATGTGGCTGGACTGGCGCTTTATAGAACGATAATATTATTCGTATGTTCTTTGATTTGTATTCATAGTTTCTCTCAATAGAACCAAGGTTCCCGCAAGCATTTCTGACGCGTTTTTCCTCTTGTTTGTCATTCTTCAGATTTCAATCATTTAGATAATGATGCAATGATTATGATACTTCATTGTTTTACTGCTGCAATAGGTATGCCACTCATTGTGTGTTGGAAATGTTATTTATTAACACTAACGTGAATTTCTGAACACTTACCAATGTTAAAGCTCATTTAGCAGGTTTTGGTCCATTGTTCTAGACTGTTGCATAGTTGTGCCTGCTATGGTAGTGCAGAAAATAACATTTTAATTAAAAAGACATGCGGTTGAGAACAATGATTCAAACAGTTTCAGGCTCTCATCCAATGAAGAAGTCATAACTATCACAAAAATTTGATCTATGATAGTCTCGTAATTTGTGAACAAATTCCAATCCACGAGTAAAATTAAGAGTAAAATTTACGAAAACGGGACTCAAAGATACGATTCTTCAACTGTAATGAAACATCTCGACAAGTAAAGTTGTAGAACATCGACACTTTAAGTTTTACGTCCATTTGTTTTTATAAAATATTTCTGGACTTGACGCATGAGCTTCATAATTATATTGACGTATAAAAAATCCAATGCAGTCGCAAAATTACGGACTGTTTTTAAGGTTTAAAAGATAATGGGTGTTTGAAATAAAAGGTGGATGATTTAGCGAATTGATCAGAAGCGTTTCATTAAAAATCTGTGCCGAAAAGTTGTGGAAACGTAAGTAGCGTTACTTGTGCATAATGATGTCTATCATAATATTGAACTATGCTGGTAGTTTTTATGCTGTCTTAGTGTCTTTACACTAGGAATGATGGCAACTGCAAAATCTAGATGACCTACAGCTGGCTTTTCAAACGTAAACAGCAACTCACAAATAAAATAAAACTGTTGTTAGCGTTAAAAAAATGTTTCGTGAGTGCACAGATATAATACTAGTTGTTAAGAAATAATGGCCTCGTTAACTAACTCCTCAATTAAATTAGAATGAAAACAGAATTTTACTCAGTTGTTGGGCGACGTCACAGTGCATTGAAATCTGGAACAAAGGTAGCTGGTAAGACTTCAGCATCAGTTAGCTACAATAATTTAACTATTGTCATGGATAAAGAACATTACGCAAAATTATGCTCATAAAAATTACAAAAAATAAGTGTCATATGAATAAACGTTATCAAAAATTTGGATAATACGATACTTTACCATACGATAGGTATGAAATATTTTGCAGGACTGCTAGAGTAGAATCGTGCCAAAACCTGTAGCTGCTCTCGCCAGGATTATGCATATTGATGTAACTGACATATCAGCATTAACATTAGCTTCTTGACTAAATGCAAGTAGGAATCAAAGCGTTTGAAAAATACCAGGTTGTGGTTATTGATACATAAGCTTGTTTTAGCTCGCGAGCAAAAGATGTGTAATTGGAAATCTATAATTTTTTATTGTCAAGCATTCTAAAAATAATTATGAAACTGGTAATAAAAATAATAAGTAGATATACCATGATAATGACTTTTATTTTTCATTGATAACGAGTCTAGCATGGGCAAACGATTGTTATTCGAAATTATGTTTTCTAGAAATTTAATTAGGTACAGGTTTGATTTATTTTTTAAAATGAATGCATCATTTTTGTGAAGTTAAACATTTTATGTGTGAAGTTTACTTTGGGAAGATAGTAAAAAAACGAGACAGTATGCATAAATTTTTCGGGGACCTCCTACTTTCTTGTATCTGTCTGCATATAAAACCATCGTTATGGGTGGCACCCCACACGTATTCTAGTTACAAATTACAGGTTCGGAGTTCAACATCCAACTGTTGCACTAGCCGTACTGAACTGCAGGGGCCTATTTCAAGTTAATTTTCTCAGTATGGTTAACATCTACATTCTTATTAAATGGATAAACAATATATAATAAATTAATTTCATACAAATACAATTAATACTTAGAAAACACGTGTGAAACGAAATACTAATGAACTCGGCATTAATGCAGGTAATATTCTGCGACAGTGAAGACTGTTGATATCTGATATTAAAACAGTGGCTTATAATACTAAAATAACCAGCATCCTAGCGAGCCTGGAAAAGATTCCTATAGCAGATGTAGATATCATCAACGGAACATTTCTGCAGAATTTTATATGACACTAACTGCACGACTTCTGAACCGCAAGTGTTGCACTACTCAGTGCAAGACAGCGCGTTGCAGCCACTTGCATCGCTCTAAATCTTAGAGCAGCTCGCTTTCTTGACCCGCTCTGAACATCTAAGATGTTCAAAGTGGGTCACGAGTTTCTTCATTCATTTTTTTATTGTCAGTTGAAATTTCGCCACAACAACAAAAAGATTGTTAATAAAGTAAAATAATATATGTGTTATTAAAAAAGCACGATAGCAGAATGAAGTAAATTCAACAGTACCATATCGAGCTTGTAGTTTTCCGAGTGCACCTGTTGTGCAAATGAGCAGGCAGACCGAAACGTGTAGGCCAAAGAAGATGATTGCCACTTCTATGTTGGAATATTATGTATTTTCATATTCTAATAACAACAAAGTCAGCATCCGCAGAAATGTATTTTTAAGAATACCAATAGTCCAACAATTTCATTAGTGTAGAAGAGTTTTAATCATCATATAACTGGAGGGTGACAACAAGGTACGTATACTCAGATTTTATTTCTCGCTCAATCTCTCATTTTCCCCTCGCATTAGAAGTGACAGTCATTTTGACGTACTGCCCGAATGCATTTAGTAAAAGCAGGCAGGAAAATCGTCCCTAATGTTACAAATTAGTCACAAAAAATTGAAAAAAGGCAGCTAGAATTCTGTTTTGTCGTGTTCATGATATCCAAATGTTCAACATCGTTGTTATTGGGTTAAATTTTCAGCAGAGAAAACATACTTACATATTATTCTCATTATCAGAAGTAGACCATGAGGTCTTGCAAATCATTGAGACCGTTTGGGATCTGAACTCTGAGCTGTGCAAAACTAGAGAGAACCTTGGAATTGTAGGAGAGAATTTTTATGCCGGGAGTTGAGGTATAATAACAGTGGAAACTGAGACTTGGTAGGCGTCTTCGATGGAAAGCTTGACCTGAGAGCAGTGGTGCAAGGACGTGCGCCAGAGTTCCCAAGTAACGGCGCTGCGCTCATCTGCACAAGCAAAACAGAATTTATTCTTTTATTCTTACAAAGAAAATTGATCAGTCACCTCAATGGAATTTCTTGTAAACGTTCTGGATTCTGCGTGAAGGGAAATTTGGCAGTGTTGGAATCTATCATTTCACTTGCTGTGTAATAAGGCCTTACTTATTTCAGCTGTATGGAGGCGAGGGTCAGTAAGCGACATAATCGACTTCCATTGTCTTTCATAATTAACTTGAAGCGCTATAATTGTTCAATGTCATCTCTATATGTATTCACTAAACATTTTAAATTTTTTTTTGGAAACCCAGATGCACTGAGTTTATCCATCATTATTACTGAATTGTGTAAAAATTTGTCGGCTTTAACATTTTATTCATATCTACATTAAACTCAACTGATGCACTACTCTAATGGGGTTAAAAATGAAAAACATAACCGCTGCAGCTAGACCGACACAATTAAACAACAACAGCGACATTATCTTACTGACAAAATTATCTCACTAAAGGAAAACTTGACTAGTTGCAAATGTAACGAAAGTTCTGTCCATTTTTTGAGTTATCATTTTAGCGCGTCATTACATTAAGTTAGTTTATAAATGACACATGTGCAGCCATCTAAATCACTGAAATAATATTTTTTCTTTCAGATTTTTCTAGAATTATTGTAATAAATAACTATTGTTGACCAGAATGTACACTAGAACAAAATTAGACATATTGTGCTACATGAATTTCAGAAGAGCAATACAGTACTTTCACTAGCAATATCGCTCAAAAATACTTATGGAAATGATGTAGTGAATAAAAAACCTGTGAAAGAAGATTTTCCCACTTTAAGAAGGATAACTTCAGTCTAAAGGACGAAACAAGAAAAGGACGCTCCGAAGGATTCAGTTCTGTGGAACTGCAGGCTGTTTTTGATAAAAACCCTACCAGTAGAACTAAATTATTGAGCATGGAGTTTTGGTGTTTTCATTTCACGAAACATGGTCATATGGTTCACACTAAACACCTTGCTCAGTCGTCTAGTTAAACTGATAGGGTTTTCATCAATGACAGCCTGCAACTCTTCAGAATTATATCCTTTGGAGCTTTCTTTTCTTGGTTCGTTTTTTAAACTGAAGTTATCCTTTTTGAAACGTGAAAACCATCTTCTACAGGACAAAACTTGCACTTTCGTATAACTATGAGGCTCTAGAAGAGGTGGTGATATGAATATCGTGCTGACTCTGTTCGTTCACCTGAGAGCCGGATAGCAGGGATCCCAGTTTGATCAGCTGGAGGCAACCAGGCCCTAGGACGTGCGTGGGCTGTGGACGCACGTACACGGGCACTCCTGGTTGGTTTCTGTTTCATGACGTCACGCGGCGCATCGGCCTGCCTTCACTTTTAGAGTACAAAAAACGCTGATTAGAAAAATATACATTGTTGACTAGCACAACTTTCAGACGCTAATTTGAGTGTTTCTACTTGGTGACTGCTTGACAAGAGAAATCTGCTAGTATGACTGAAAAATGGTAATTTCCAGAGTATTGTACATCAGTGATGCTCTAGGTTGAATCTATTTTTCTATTTAACTCGCCAAACTCTTTCATAAATTTCTAAAGAGAAGTTCAAATTGGAGTTGAAGTGATTTTAAAGTTGTAAATCTGCTGGCCTAAAACTCATCAAAACATTTCATAACATAATAAAAAACAGAATTAGTTTCATCCGTGAATTCTTTGTTCGAAGTTTGTTTGTTAGTGATTTTCTCAATGAGCCTTTTTATATTGAACTCATTGAGATGTCCCTAAGATGGTATGTTTACATAAGTGACATACTTAATGGGTTGCGTCATTGAATTCCTCCCTTTAACATGAATGAAATGATTTAGTGAATAACATACGATTGGCTCTCTGATAATTCATAAATTCTTAATTTAATCCTTAACAAAATAAATTTTAATTCTGTATCATATTCTACGCCTAAATTATAAAACATTTTGAATCAGCCGTCACAAAACCCTTTGAATTTAAGCTGCATATGAATACATTTTGTTGAGTGAAGTATGTTATTTTAGGTCTAGTCGAGTTGTTAGTGCAGTTTAAAGGCCATCTTGGTCTCAAATTGACTTCCTTCGAATATATTTCAAGTGAATCAGTATAAACTATTGAAGAATGCAAACTTTAGATTTTGATGCTTGATAGGATGCCCACAAAGTCATATCAATAGGAGTTCTAAGCAAAATTATGTTTTCTGTTTTGAGTGTCATGCGTTGTGGTGCCTGCAACAGGCATGTCTTGTAACGAGAGTGCCAGGCTTGTTGTGAAGAGGCTGCAGCTGCACGGGAGCGTTTACACCAAATTATCATTCAGTATCCCGTAGAATTTATATTATATCGTGCCGTTTCTCAAATTTATCTTTAACAAAGTGCGCAGTTTTAGGTCTCTCCCATATAATTTACACGGCACAATACCCAAATCTTTTCGAATGCAGAACAATAGTTACGGTTGTTTATTGCGTTGGAACGCTTTTGAATCGAGAATGTTCATGAACGTTGAAGGCGAGTGTGTGCGTTTGTTTGTCGTGTAAAGAGCACCACCTGCTGCTGCCGCAGCTGGTGCTGCGTGCTGCTAGAGCCTAGAACCTATGTAGTGTATCTGGCACTCAGTCCTCGAGGTATCGTCCGCGTTAAAGGTTGTCTCGTTTGTTGCTCCTCTCACCAGCTGTTCCGTTCGTTACAGAGAGGCTTTCTCGAGGTGCCGAAGGAGCTGAGAAGTAGAATGGAAAAGTTCGTTGACGTTGCCATGGAAGACGGTCGCTTCTCCGTGCTGACTTTCGAACAAGTAAGTCGTCTCGACGAAGTTCTTCAAGAAGTTTTACCCATACATGGGCGTGGAAACTTCCCTACCATAGAAGTACGTCTGCGTGATCTCGTTGCAGTGGTCAAAGCTAAGCTTGCTGCAGACTCAGTAAAAGTTCGTGACATTCGCTTGAACGGCGGTGCAGCGTCGCATGTTTTGGCTACAGACAGCGACCAGCCGTACAATGATCTTGATCTCATCTTCGCCGTCGAGCTGAGCTCTCAGAGGAGTTATGATCGCGTTAAGAATGCTGTGCTGGACGCCTTGCTCGAGTTCCTGCCTCTTGGTGTCAACAAAAAACGCTTGTCATCGTGCTCGCTGAAGGAAGGATACGTCAACAAGATGGTCAAAGTAAGCAACGAAGTCGACAGGTGGTCACTGATTTCTCTGTCCAACAACGGAGGGCGCAACATCGAACTCAAGTTTGTGGACACTATGAAGAGGCAGTTTGAGTTTTCCGTTGACTCATTCCAGATAGTGATGGATTCCATATTATTTTTCTACGACTGTGCTGAACTTCCCATCAGCGAGAGTCTGTACCCCACTGTGCTGGGTGAGAGCGTCTACGGCAATTTCAACGAAGCCTTGTACCATCTGCAGAATAGAATGATTGCTACGAAACAACCGGAGCAGATCCGTGGTGGTGGCTTGCTGAAATACTGCAACTTGCTTGTCAAAGACTACACTCCCGCATGTCCCCTGGAGATCAAGTCACTTGAGCGGTACATGTGCTCTCGCTTCTTCATCGATTTCCCTGACGTGACCCAGCAGCAGAACAAACTGGAATCTTACCTCCTGAACCACATGGTGGGTGCTGATGAGGGTCTTCGTTACGAGTATCTCCGTCGGCTTCACAGAGTTGTCGATGAGTCCACAGTTTGTCTCATGGGGCATGAACGTCGCCAGACCCTCAACTTGATAGATGAACTGGCCTGCCAAGTGTTCTACACAGACCAGCAGCTCATGTACTCAAAACAGCATCAGAACTGCGGCAGCAGTAGCACTAGTAGCAACAGTAGCACTTGTGGCAGCATTGATGGTGCCAGTAGCACCAAAAGTGGCAGCACTAACAGCGGCAGCAGCAGTCTATCCAACAGCAGCTATGATCTGCACATCGCCCCACCCCCGCCTGTCATATTCAGCAACGGCTACTATTATGCTCCCATCGTGCCCGCTCCTCCGCAGTCCTTCACGTGCACGTGTGGCTGGCTACAGTGCTCTTAGTAAAATCTGCGCTGTTTCAGTTGTAGTTTCTTCTCGTGATCTTGCAGACGATCTTCTATGTGCCCCTAGTGCTTAGCCTTATCAGTGAAACGCTCTCGAGTACCGTCTTGATCTGCCTCTAATCCTCAAACCTGCCAGTAACAGCTTCGTCGACACAGCTGCAGATGCAAAAGTTATGGTAGGAGTGTCTCATTTCTCATGAGCGACAATGTGAACTGTAAATAAATTTTCCATTCGATCTTGAAAAATAAGAACTCTATTTCTGCCTTGAGATGACAATAACATTTGTAAGTTTAGAAAGGAAAAGTTTTTAAGACCAAAATCCAATCGCGAAGTTGATAGTTCTAGGAATATTTATAATTTTCACGGACTTTGTATAAGCAATATTGCAAAAAAATGTGACTTCATAGGGTCGATAGAATATTTTTTGCATTGGGGTCTTTAAAAGAAGCATTCTAATCTTCCATTGTGATATATATAAGTGAGTTAAATAAAATATAGTGTATGAGAGTGAACTGCGCCATAAGCCGTGGAGTGACATACTGTAAATTTTGTATGCAAATAGTGTAATATAGCATATATATTTACAATTAGGAATAATACTGATTAAGACTTGTATCGTTGATATTATTTGAAGATTTGTAATAAATAAGAACTGTGGGGCAACACTTGTTCGCTTGCTTGGTATTTCAGTCGCTGACAATACCGAAGAAATTCTTTCCTTCGAAATGAAGCTTCTACACCACAACAAGATCAACAATTAGCAATAAACTGTAGTGCTAAACTTCGTCCATCTGATCCAAAACATTTTTTAGTCGCTGCAATATCGCCTCAGAGAGAATTTGCTTCTGTGATTTCTCAATATTGTTGGATGATAAGCAAATAAAGTTAGTTCGTGCTCTGTAGAACAAGTTTTTTAGAGCAATCAAAGAAAAACGTCTGCAAGAGTTTACATCCGGTTTAATTGTTGACTCCACATTTTGACAAGCTTCTGGTATGTGCTTATTCTCTAATTTCGAATCACGCATTTGAAAAGCTATTTTTTGAAATGCCACGGTCTATCGCACTACTTACCAAGAGTTACGTTCTTTTATAAACTGACTGGGGCGTGCTTAACACAAGTTACAAACTCATTCGCAAGATTTACGGGAAGTTCTTCTCAAGTGGTCAAGACATTCTGGTTCAATTCTTCTACTGCTTCGTGAGAATTTTTTCAAGAGATCTTCAGTTTTGAGGATGGCAACAGCGCTCTCTTCCACAAAAAAGTTCTGCTCTACGCGCCGTCGCCAAGTCTGACCTGCTCTACCCACCCTGATGCTCCAGTGCAGGCTTCTTGGGTGTCTCAGCTGTAGGGGTGTTTTCCTCCCGTCGCTCCTCATAACCAGGTGAGACTTTCTGTTTTTCATCACACTGATTCCTAATGTCATTTAAAAATGCTGTGTTAATATGGCTTTACAATCACCTTTCTGTGAGTCAAATGTTGCCTTAATGCCCTAAAACGAGAAATGGAAAAAGTGAAATGCCTCTTAGATTTACATATTACGAAAGTTATACATAATTTGAGTTGAATCCGTGAATTTTACACTTATAGACAGTATACATGTGATTAAAGTAACTGCAGGGTACACCTCTACTTAGGCAGTAATGCTGTTATGAAGCAAAAATTACATACATAGTTACCCCTCGTAGCCAGTCACCTTTATGTACTGTGTGTGTTGTCTGAGTAGATATATTAACATCAAAAGTTGTCAAGTGAGCTTATTTCGTCACTTGATAAGTAAATCTTTCTTCTTGCTGCCGCTGGTTGAACTTTTTATGTCAGTTAAAATGTGAGGCATAAAGCTGTAGTTAATGTAAATTCACAAAAAACGTTCCTGACGATATGCTTTGGATGTTTTATACGCTTGCGGTGTGCGTTTCATTTTATCATATTTCCTTCAATCTTTCAACAATGGCCGGAGTGAAAGTGACGACGTTTCTTTAAATGAATTGAGTCGTTTTGAAATCACTTGCATAAGAGTAAAAGTTCAAAAATTACGTAGATTTTGTGCAAGTCACGTTTAGAAAATGAAATAGTTTCAACGATGTCGATGAGACGCAGGCCCTGAGGTCAAAACCGAACACTAAATTCGGAGTACCTGCTGCTTCTTAGCTCTAGGAAACATAGGATGTAATAAATTGGTTGATTTTCTCATTAAATTTATGTGACTTTATTCGAGACTCTAGTGTGGACTTCCATGATTGCGAGGTTTGTCGGGTGTCGGCTTGCAAAATGAATTGTAAAGCATCGCAATGGAATTATATTTCTGATGCTAGGAGTGACAGTTTTTAGTTGTTTCTGAGAGTGGTGACGAGCCTACTCCAAATTCCAGGTTTATGGAGCTCTTCTCGGAAGAAAACTGCCTTGATCTTACGCATGTGATACAGTTTATGCAATTTAGTCAGAGAATATTTATAATGCGCACTGTATGCATATAGAAACGTCCTACACATATGAACTAAGTGCCTATAAACGCGTTCTGAATGCCAGTGTCTGTAGAGTAAAACCGTTCTGTATGAACTGAGTGATGCCAAAACCTCGTCTTATGACAGGCCCATGCCTCACCTGAGCCATTCTTCGCTGCTAGCAAACTACTTTTTATGCAAGTGCTCCTCATACTGTAAATGTAGCTTAACATGTGTCTGTTGTGTAACATATTTGAACTGCTTCACTAATTTACAAATAATCTAAGCCAAATATTTTTTATTAAAACTGTGGCTGTAGTCTCAGGATTAAGAGACATCACTCTGGAACTTCCGCGTCTTTATAAGGTTTCTTATGAAAAAACATGTAAGGTGTTATTCATGGTTGCCAGGTGCAGGAAATTTTACTTTGGCATCCCTTTGCTTATAAAATCTGTTGTATTAGCTCTTATTTTGAGTTAACGGTCTATGAATGCGTTTGTTGCTTGTCAGTTATGTGTATTTCATGTAGGGTTTCTTTAAGCATGCGCTTCATAGGTAGTTTTAATGTTTCATGTAGTCACTACAAGTTTGTAAATTAACATCGAGAAATCAAGCGTTGTTCTTATTGAGACTATACCTATTAGTTATAGTCTCTTGTACAGTCTTTCTAAATTATCTACATGAGTTGCTGCTTTGGAACAGTTATTTACACATATTTTTTTTGAAAAAGATTGCCAACTTTTTTGACAAAACTTATCTTCAATTTTCAAATGAAAAATTAGGCTACCATTATTTTCTTTATTTAATTTTTCGACTGCGGATAGTATGGACTATTCCAGGAACTATAGCGTTTTTTATTCTATTTTATTTTGTTGCTAGTGTGTTCATTCCCCGACTACAGGTATTTCAGTTGTGAGCAGATCACCAATTTTGGAGTGTGCCTATGACAGCGCTGTACCGCCTGCTGATAGCGGTCCGGCTTCAGGTTATGGCAGGCAGGATTGCTGTTTTGGCTGCTCTGTCCTGCCCAGTAAACAACTTTTGTATTACTTGCAATATATATTTGTCGCTTCTGCTAACAGCACTTGTCAGCTAACAACGTTTGTCAGCTAGCAACGCTTGTCAACTAACAACGCTTGTCAGCCACGTTTTGTATGTATAATAGGTCAGTTTGACAAACCTTTCCAACTAGCTCAGACGAATATCATTTGTTTAGCTGTCGAGAAACTTGTTTTTTAACGTTTAAATTTGATGTGAAATTTTGCTACTGTACATATCCGTGCTTTATTTATGCTCGTTTTTTAAAATAATTCTTTACACAGGCACCGAGTTATTATGATTGTTAGGCGTGAAAGTCGTGCATTTTTGACGATGGTTTTTCTATGTTTTTTTAGAAAAACAAATCATATAACGATATAGTAATTCATTATTATTGTGTAATCACAATGTTTAGATAGACATTTTATTTGCTGATATACATTTGCACTGCAAATTTAAATTTTAGATCTTTATTAAGAACTTATTCCAGCTTTGAAATCAAATCGTATTTCTTTGTGTCTTAATTTACTATTCTTTATGTTTAAAAAGTCAAAATTGGAAATAATAGTTCACACATTTTAATCAACGTATAGCAAGATGTCGCTTTCGTTGCGGTAGACAATATTTGCCAGTGTGAACAGGCTCATGAAATTGTAGTTTCATCTTCATAAATTCCTTAACATTCTTCAGAATAATAAATAATATTGAAACTTTGATATTAGGAGAGCAAACGTTCTCTTAAAGCTTATTTACTTTATACGTGTCAAATAAATGTGATCGTTACACTTTAAACGTGCCAAAATAAATGTAATCGTTACTTGGGTGATCATTTCCAGAATGAGAAACAACTCTCGAATATACGGTTCTAGAGCCGCAATTACTGCTCTAAATGTTCGAATAAACCACAGTGAACACTGTATAAGGGTGTCTCTGAATTTGGACACATATTTCTGAAAGTCAAATACTGTTTAAAGATTGTTTATGGTGTTCAATTGAACTACTGAAAGCATATTCTCCATTTCACCGTGTTCTTAAAATTGTCAAAATTAGTCTCTGTTCATTGTTAAAAATGGAGCCATGGATACAGTATGTCTTACCTGCACGTGAATTGCTTATCTTCCTTAGACAATTTTTTGCTGCAAGTAAGAAAAACACAAGCTCGTAAAATGCAGTTGAAAAATTGTTGCAGTAAAAATTGTTTGAACAGAATGAGGAAATTTCATGCCGCTTTGTTGATTAATTGACCAATCCATTCAAAACTGTTATCTCAGCCATCCAGTAGCAGTCGTCCAGCCGCTGCTTAGATGAAATAAGTAAAGTCTGGGGGTGCCTGATGATACGATGCAGCTGCTAGTCGTGACACCTGCGTGGCTGGTGCGCCTGAAAGAACACCTGCATCGATTGCCAACCAGATACGTTTGCAGCTCCGTTATAAAACTTTTAGAAGCTGCGGCAGAAACATGTAACGGCAAGGGAAATTTACACGCTTTTCTATGTAGCTGCAGTCTCAAAGAACACAATTATCTTAGCTGCCTCGGAGATGAAGGCGTACCTCTTTATGGTAATGTCTGATTACTGGGCCATGCTGGAGTTTTGATATGAATTGGTCTACCTTGACTGTGCAGCACTGGTAGCGTAAGCCAGTGTATTACACATTTCATGTGCTGCTTTTTAGATAGATTGTACAAGCGAGTTCATAGCATGTAAGGTTTTCAACTACGCTTCAGTACGCGGTGCTGTTATCACCCGAGTAAGGTGATCCGGCAAGTGCTGGAACTGATGTAGCACCACATATGCGGTACTGAATGGGTCGAGCTGCATTATAGGGTAGGTGCTACAGCTTTCACTTAATGAGCTGTTACTACACTTACTTTCGATGAGCACTAATCAGCTACTACACCTATTCTTAGAATAATTTAATGAACTTCATCATATATAGTTATCCCGACTACTGACACCAAAACAGCTACTGTCGAAATGCTCTTGAAGTTTAAAAGTTTCTGCAATGACGTTCACACCATGTGGAACATGCTATACTTACCAGTATTTTACTTGTACTTGATTACACCTTCTACTGGAACAACCCAATGCCACCACCAGCTTGGTCGACTGGTGAGCGAACTCGCTTGGGATGTGAGAAGACCCGGGTTCGAGGTTCGCTGCCGCGGTGGTCAGTTTGTGTATGACCATCGTTTGGTTAGAATTACGGCATGGGGCTTGGGTACCGACATAAGAATGGGCCAAAAAGGCTCGTTCCTATCGCCTCATTCTATTCTATTCTTATGTGCATGCGCTTCTGATGCTCCTCCAAACACCTACTATAGCAGCTGAACGTCTGAAGTGCAGACTCTGCCGTTGTTGAGGCTGCACTTCATGAAGTGCAGACTCTGTCGTTGTTGAGGCTGCACTTCATGAAGTACAGACTCTGCCGTTGTTCAGGCTGCACTTCAAGAAGTGTAGACTCTGTCGTTGTTGAGGCTGCACTTCATGAAGTACAGACTCTGCCGTTGTTGAGGCTGCACTTCATGAAGTGTAGACTGTGTCGTTGTTGAAGCTGCACTCTGTCTGTTTATGGTCTCTGTAGCGCCCGCGCACGAATTGTCACGTGCCGCTGTCTGGACGAGTTTGAACTTTGCTGTTGAAGACTTCTTGAGTTCATCAACCATCATCTCTCCCCTTCTTGTAAAACCCCTGAAATCTATCTATATCGAAGTGCATCATATCAACATCAGCTAAATAGCACCGGAATAAGGCTGCACTCGGCATCTCTAGCTTGTATTAGTTGGAGGGTATATTACTTTTTAAGTTTCGTTAAAATTGGATTTGTCATTTATTCGGAATAATTTTGCTGAGGGAATAGTGTAATAAAGCACAAAACTTGTGATCATTAAAGTACGAAACTTTAAGTAGCTGACCATGATTAAATGGGTTTATGGGTGTTGCCCTAGTCTCGATCGAGCAAACAAGGGATGAAAAAAGTTTATTAAAAAGTGAGGCTGATCGTAAAATTATGAAAAAATGATAGAAGTTCAATATAATTTCACAAGGAGAACAATAGTTTGTTTAGAGATGAGGTACTATTTAATTAATCAATCAAAATATAAGAGTATCTTCACTATAAGTATCTGCTAATGGTACTTCACCCTCTTATTGATCGAGAGATACGTACAGCTTGATTATCTCAAAGGATAACAAGCACTGAACTTTGACGAGTTGTATTCCTTTTGGTAAAATCTTTAGCTCTGTAGCTAATATTTGCAGCCGCGGTGCTCCATTCCAGAAGTTTAGCAAATTAATTAACTAAGCCTATCGATGAGTTATCATAAATTCTGGGATCGTCTCGTTCCTTAGACTGTGACTACAGAAACGGATTACCTCAGCATTGGCCACACGCACTGATGCGTTATCACCGGAATCTTACGATCGTAGGAGATAAATAACAATATGTCCATGTGTTCTGCAATATATAGTAATTAAATACCTCTCTTGACAGAAGTAGAACTTGCATTTCTGATAATTATCTAATTTGTACATGACCTTACGTAATTTGAGCTATATTTCGTTTGATAAATATTTAAAAGTTGTCCATTTCTGCACTTTTCTTGACCATGGCGGTTAAAAGTTATTTTACGTATATGCATGTGTTGCTATTTTCTGGTTCTGATTTAACGCTGGTAGTTTTGAAGAATAATTATTGATCACAATACATAATTAAATGTACAATGTATATCAATACCATTGCAGATTACCATGCAAATTCTCTACAATCACGTACTTCTTGTCCATGATTACACTTTATGTCGGTGCTGCTCAGTACTTGCACCGCCACCATTAGTAACAACCACTGAACTCATGTTCATGATTCCACTTTATTATTTTGCGGTTTCTTAGTACTGAGACCGCTTACTAAAACTTGTACCACTATTACTCACGACGATTTCATAACCATTTCTCATGACTGCTCAGTCCTATGCCCGGTCATCCCTGCTCGCCCTACCACTGAACACGACAACACGCCAGCCACAGCGTGTGGTTCTTGTGTGCAACATGAAGGTGCTCAGTGTTCCCTGTTACAATGTGTTCCTTGTACACACGCAGCGCTGTGCTGAGCGGCGTATCGTGTATCTTTGATACATGCGCACGCTTCTCATGCCGCTCTATAAACACTTGCCCTTAAATCATTTCTAAGAAATCAGTCAATTGCGATTTGGGTCAATCGTTGTCTTTCTTTATTCCATTCAACTCAAGTCAGTTTCTCAAATGAAATTTTGTACATCAAGGATACGCAAAATACTCGAAATGCGAAAAGCTCATTTTTAAGCAGTATTTTCTAAATTTTGCTCATCGTTTTCACATAAATATAGTTCTGCATGGCCCAGATAGCTGAGTTTCAGTACATGCTGAACCAGTGGGTTACCAAAAAATGCAAGTTGAGAAATGCTTAACGCAGCAGTTTCTCCTCGTATATAAGGTAGCATTTGTCTACGAATACATGCACTGTATATCACGTTCACTGTTGCTTGAAATTTAGAGTACGCAACAAAAGACCACTTTGCTCAAATGTGCGTCAGGCAGCAGCGAAAGTGTTAAATTGTTTGCGGCTAATCTTTCAGTCAAATTGCGGAGTGTCAGTTTCATCAAGTGTATAAAATCATGTAATTTCTTTAGTTACGTAATGTTTGCGTGTGTTCTGAGAATGAGTTTTCAGAAGTAAAACATGAAAAATTATTTGGGCGGATAAATTTCCATACAATCTAATACTAAAAGACCGTCGTGTGTTTATATGTTTAGTTATTTATTTATATGTTTTATGTCACTTTCAAAAAAATTAGAGAGATCCAGAGCCTTATATACTCGAGTCCGTATCGTGGATACCGAGTTCGGCGGGGTATTGCCCTATGATTCGGGTACATTGTACCCGAGTATGACACGAATTGCAGAGTCAATTGCAGCAGTAGAAAACTAAGTGTCTTAGATTTCACTAGGAATGTTGTCATTAAAGAAATACTCAAATAAAACGTTTGTCCTTTGTATATATATATATATATATATATATATATATATACTGGGTGTCCCAAAAAAACGATACCCAAATTTCAAGGTCTGTAATTCAGAGACTACTAAACCTACAAAAAATTGAAAAGTCACATTTTGTTTCTTAACATTTGTTCCATCTTTGTACAAAATTTCAGAAGAATTGATCTAGCCGTTTTCTTTAAGCAGTATTTTTACTGACCGATACTGAAAACCTGTTTGCACACTTTTGTTAAACTTCGAATTTTATGATATTAAAACCATGTTTTTAATAACTTTCAACCGTTTATTAAATGGAAAATGCCACTAAAATAAAAAACAATCGAAATATTCTTCCTATTGTTCGTTTCCTTCGGTGTGTCCTCCGTTTCTCCCAATACACAGTTGCATTGGCCTCCTCATTCCCGCCATCACTCGTCTAACGAGAGCATCATTTCCTTGCAGCAAATTCGCCTCATTTTCAATCCTTTGCTTGAGTTCGTCGGTATCGCGCAGTGGAGAGCTATAAACCTTACTTTTTAAATGTCCCCAAGGGAAGATATCACACGGCGTCAAATCAGGCGATCTGGGGGGGCCACTCGATACGATGATTCAAGGCGATAATGCGATTGCCGAATAGCTCATTCAGTTTTTCCCTTACAGCAACAGTTCTATGCGCAGGAGTACCGTCCTGAATGCACCAGGTTCGATTGATTCTATTTCCATGTGTTTCTCGAAGTCTTGGAACGATCTTGTTATTTATTAGATCAAGGTATTCAACTCCATTTACGTTATTGTTGTAAAAATAAAGACTGATGACATGTCCATTGCCACAAATTCCCATCCACACAGATACTTTCTCGAAATTCCTACGTCAAGGTTGAAATTAGGAGGTTGGTTCTTCTGTGCATATGTGCGAACGTTTTGATGATTTACTTAGCCATTCAAATGAAAAGCGGCTTCATCGCCAACCACAATGTTGTCCACAAAGCAAGCATTTCTTTGCAAAAACCATTGAGCAAAATTCAACCGCCGAGGAAGATCGTTATCGAGGAGTTTTTTCTGCACATGCATCTTGTAGGGATGCCACTTCAAATCCAAAGTTATAAATCTGTTGAATGTAGAGTTAGTAACATCCAATCCACTTTTTCTTGCAGAGATTTACGGATTTTCTGTAAGTGCTCCTTGAAAAATTCGAACATTTTCTTCTTATCCCCCCGTTCTTTTCCGTCCTGATCGACCTTTGTTGAGATTCAGGCTTGTTCCTGCGGTTTTGTACCTGGTAACATTTCTCTAAATAGTTATCTTTGTTGGAGACTCTCTTTTAGGAAAATGCTGTTGAAATGATTGAATGATCTGTCGGAAACTTTTCGCTTGAAAATACTTCTCAACGATGACTGTTCTTTGTTCTTTTGTGAGTTGCATAATGGGGCGGCTCTTCGATCGGTAAAAATCTTGAATAGTTTAAGATCACGCTTTCGTATTCATACGTAATTCAACTTACGAGTTAAAGCTGTATCAATGATAACAAAGCATAAGAAAACAAAACGTGACTTTCCAATTTTTTGTAAGTTTAATTGTTTTTGAATTACAGCCCTTGAAAGTTGGGTATCGTTTTTTTGGGACACCCTGTATATATATACAAAGGACAAACGTTTTATTTGAGTATTTATGTACATATAACTAAGTATATTGCATTGTGTTCTTATGTGTAATTTTATTTACTATCTTTCCAACAGTATTTGCCATCATTTTTGATGGCACGGGTATTATCACAAAACCTCTGTCGTCATTTTTGACGGCTGGGAACACTAGTATGACGTAAGGTTTGTTTGCAATTGCTCTTGTTAGTGGTCGCTTCACTTGGCACACCATCTCTTTGTCACTATCCTCATCTTGGTGGCTGGATCCTTGTAAAATTAATCGCATTATTTAGTTTAAACTGATCAATTACGGGAAATTTGTACGGTATTTAGGTTTATTCAAATGAACAAGTAACTCACTCTAACAGCGTATGCTGTTTCTTTGTACATGAGTGGTAGATTGAAACTACGACGGTATAAAAATTATATTGTTACCATGTAGAAAATTATTTAAAATACGTCACCGTAAAGAAAGATCGTACAAGCCGCTATGTTTAAATACGTCCTCACTCAAATAAGATGTTCGCTTCTTACAAATTTTAGTGCATTTATACACGACAACGATTTCAAGCATTCCCTAAAATTCCAGCTACTAGCCGTCGAAAAGAGGAAATTATTATACATACATCAATCTACATATTTTTGTTCTAGGATGAACAGTTCACGTGATTTTACGTATCTGTAGGAGTGATCTACACGTAGTGTTTAGTATTCATGGAGTGAACTTCCATTCTCCAAGTGGACGCCTAAAGAGCGATTCGCTTGCTTTAAACAAGCTGCCAAAAAACATGAAGAAGAAAAATAATAAAATGGGGCCGTTAAAATTCTAAGGAAGAATTGATAAGAAATCGTAAAAAGGCATTTCAGAAAGATTATCGTGGAAATGTAATGAAATATTATGTAAATCCCTCAACACAAGCTGCATCATACATGTTGAGAAATTAATTTGTTTTAAGTCAGAAAATATTTATTTCAAATCAGAAGACAGTATTATCAAATGATCAACGATGACAAATACAGCAGCACACGTCAGCTCATATTTTTTAGTCAACGAAACTCATCCAAACTTAGGTGAGAAATAAGTTTATGACATAAAACTATAAATGTACGAAAACCAAATTTCTTCGCTTTTGCATCGACAAAAGATTATTGTCCCGTGATGCTGCTCATTCAATACATTCACTCTTTGCATGTATTTGCTACATAACTAGTGGACACTCTGCCATCTACGAATAGTAGGTACTTCATTTCAGACTTCTAGCTTCAACACACTGTGTTCATTAAAAAGTTCAATGAACTATTTCGAATAATTAACCTTAGAAAGCCGCTCCACCTAAGCTTGAACTAAAAGTCTCATGTGATCTATATTTGATCAGCACAAAATTCTTTGAAGACGCCCTCACATTTCACATTAGTTTTGGCGCATTTTAGTCATAATTTCTGCGCTTTCTTAAGAACAGAGTAAATATTTTTCAACACTAAGCTCTCTATGGGAATTGCACAGTTTACAAGAAGGTCTGGCTTCTCCATTTTTCATTAATTTTATTTAGGCATTTTTATTTCCCATCATAACAGGATCAACTTCTCCTGTACGCGATGCTGTGTTATCACTGTTAATACCACATTTTTGAATTGACCCTCCTAGTCACAAAATTACTCTCCTGGGGAGCGTACTCCAACGTTGGAATCACTAATCTGAAGTAAGCACTGTATAGTACATTTCAGGTTTGTATGTGAATAGTGTGCGGGTCTTGCCCTTATGTCTCTACTATTATGCCATCAGCACATGAAGTCCGTATACCGTAATAGCTGAACAAGCTGTTGCTAACTAACGAAATGGTTCTCGGTTAGCCATCCATCTTCTTCAACGTATCACATCCCTGTGGGAAGATGCAATGTTCCTTTCTATGATTAATTCTAGGTCCTAAGTATTATCCCCAATTCCAGTGGTCAAATAATGTAAGTAATTGAAAATTTGAAGGTTGGTCCTTGCGCTAAAGGTCTTAAATTATGAGAGTTAATGTAAGTTTATGAGAGGAAAACAATTCAAAATAACATAAATAATTTGCAACTTTTACATATTGCTATAAGGTGAAGACCTTTCAAGGACATATATTTCTGTTATACATGAATTAGTTTTTTTATTTTTAGATAATTTTTATGAACCACACATTAATGTTTCATAGAACTCAACGCAACCATTAATAACGTTTACAAATGTAACAATTACTGTAATCAACTTCTTTGCAAAATAATTTGTTCCTTCTTATGTTGCAGTAAATTCGTTCAAATTTCTTTTCTTCATTGTTGTGAATTCGAGTAAAAATTACATTTTTTTTCAATATTATTAGCAAATTTTCCTCATTGAAAGGTCAAATGCAACACATAGTGCTACCTCATTCTAGCTGTCTCCATGCTGGTGTGCTTGTCTGTGTTGCAAGCCTTGACTTCGACCCAACTCGAGGTCCCCGGCATATCTGGTCGCCCAACCTCTTTTTGCCTCCTACGATTTTCGTTTTTGCCTCAAATTCTCACCAAGAGCTTGAAGGTCAAGAATAAATCATTAAATAGTTCAGAGTGCAAGTATTGAAGCCTAAGTGGTCTCACTTTTATGCCTAAGTAAACATTCTGAAACTTCTACCCTTTCTCATTTTTACGTGTTAAAAACGAGTTTTTTTAATTGTAGCTTCACGACGATGGTAAAAATAAAGCTATGAGCAACAATACTCAATGGAAACATTGAACTTATTCGTGAACTGAGTGTATAAGGTTGTTGTTCGAGTTGATTGATTGTTTGTGAATTTATAAATCCTTCCTCTTTCAGAGAAGTCCAGAATACTTTGTAGTTTCATAACAGTTTTCTGCTCTTTGAATTGAATTTTTTTGACACATAATACAACCATATTTTTTATCTTATTCGTAAAATAAGATTTTAGTTAATAATTAGAGCTGAAAACTTTCATTTTGAACTAATTTGAAAAGGGTTGAAAAAAGTTGCATCTTAAGGATACACTATTATTATACTTGCTCATAACACGTTTCAATTAATTGACGAATATAAGAGGATCTTAGTGTCTACGAGAACTTAGACAATACAGTAGATCACAAAAGGTGTTACGAAGATGACATTACAGTTATTTGCGCAATAGACTAAAAAAGCAAAATGTAGAGCAACCGGAGTGAGAGTACCTGAAATTTTCAATCTTAAACGAAAAATTAGAGCATGAAAAGATTTTGCAGGTCAGATTTCATGACAAAGGTGTGAATATCGTAGCTGATACTCAAATATTTATATCCTAGATAGTACTGTTGGAAATTCTAAGGTTTACTTCCATTTTGAATCTTATCTACCGATATCATGGCCGCGAAAATTTCACGGTTTAAATGCGTTAAAATTAAAGAGCTATGAAATAAAATACATTGTTTCAATTTTACATATAAATAAATTAGATATACATATTCAATAGAGTAACGGGAACAACAGTCACAGTAGCTAGGTATCTACTCTAAATTTTCATTTCAGTTCAATAATATTTCTTCAGTAATAGATTGGAAGAAATGGGATGGACACACACAGATAGAGGGACAAAAATGGAGATACACTTGTATTGTATAAGTAGATAGCTAGCATTCTGCAGACGGGGAAGTTGGACGACATTTGTCAAATGGTGCTCACCTACCTGTGCGGTGGTGAGGCTGATCCGCCATCATAACAAATGGCTGTAAAACGTCGAGTCAAGTACATAGCGGGTGTACAAGCATTAACAGCAGTGAATTATGCTTTTGGTTAAAGTTGGTCGCAGATAATTACTCAAGATTTTTTGGGGCTAATCATCTTATTTAGAAAACTGATTGTATCTTCAATGTTGTTTGTGCGGTTTTCTGTCTTATATATGATAAAAGAAATAACTGCATGTACGGAGTGAGTTCATGTTTGTGAAACATTAAATAATGATTTGTTTGTGATTAACGAAAAAGTGGCATCAAGGATTTGAGCAGACACCTAAAATCAAAGACAACGTCTACATTTGATGCGTTTGTTTACCTATCGTGAGACCCAGTTTTTTGTGTACATTTAGTTTTGGAAAATTTCAATATTGAATTCAAAACCTTTAATTAAAAAAGTTAAATAATATAACGTAAAAAGAAAGTATTGTCAGGTATCTATTCAGTTCATTTATCTCGTCCGTAATTTTGCTTTCTTCGAGTATTTTTCTGGAATGTTTTTTACCGAATATACTCAGTACGAGAATAACATTATTTATAAAACTACACTCTTTCTATTTACGCGGGCGCAGGGAACTGAACCAATCAAAAACTTAAATTGAAAAAGAAATTTAGCCTAAATTTAGATATTTTACCGAATACGCTCTTCCTTCACTTGTTGACTCTTCCTACACACCTTACGTATTTCTACATTACTTGAGATGCTGGAAGGATTTGACCAGCAGCATCAGTTTTGCAATCAACACTGGCAACACATACTGAATTAAGTTGTGTTGAAGGGAGCATTGACTCTAGCAATTCAGAATTTCCTAATTTTTGCCCCTTAGCATCAACACTGGAATCGTTTTTTGAGCTCGAAAAGCTGTACATTCAACTGCTTCAGGATCATTGATATCCTGATGATTGTATTGGTGCCTAGCTTGCTGCAGGAATGAATTTCTGTACTACTTTGTTGTTGCTTCCACTGAGTACTTCATTTCGAGCTGATTTTGGGAACATTATTTTCAAATGTTGTTTTTCTCAGGCTAAAGTTAATCCAAGCCATCTTACGCGCCCTAACATTTCAACGTCTATTACGAACATAAATTATTTTAATTTCAGGTCGATTATTTGACTACCTCTCATATGGTCATGTTTTGACTACCTATCACATGATTATGTTCGAGATCTTCTATTGAGTTTATCAATTAATTAGGTTTTTTGAGTTGCAGCCGTAATGCAAATATAATTGAATGAATCAAGGTATGGGAAAATTAAACTGTATTATTTTATCAAATCGATGTTCATGGAAATTTCTGTTCTAATCCTGCAAAATTATTGTTTAAGCGATATAACCATGATTTTCGGTCAGGGGCATTAGCTTGAATAAAATGCGTGTTTATGTAAACAAAGAACTAGGGTAAATGTTTAAAATGTAGCCTTGGTTCGCTTCTGGCTCGGGTATGTAGCTCCGTTTTCTGTGGTGGCATCAGCCAAGCCACATACCTGACACGGAAAGGCTGTGGAGTCCGTGGAGACCGTCTCTCTAAAATGTTGATGGAAAATTTTTCTAGTGGCTGTAAGGAAATATATTTTTAAATGATTCAAAGTGCTTTTAATTTCCAATTTAGGATTGTTAGAATCCCAGAGCAGGTATACTTTTCGTTTGGCTAAATGTTTTGTCAGTAGATTGTAAGACAGATGTGTTAAATTTTTATTCGACACAAAATGAAATTAACGTTCAAAATTCATCTGAAGTATATTGCTCAATTAAGCGCTCGGGAGGCCGTTAAGGCGTCTGAAGATGCATACATAAATATTGCTGGTATAAGATACGAGTGAGTCTCCAAGTGCGTTGAGTCTATGCGTACCATTATTACATTATAACGCCAGTGCGCACCATTAATGATGTTACATCTATACACACCATAGGCTCAATGTTGGTGCGCAATATTGGGCTCAGTTGAGCAACTAAATTCAACAGTGACTCTCTTTTTTAACTTTTTTGCCCTGCTTGTTTCTCGAAATGTATGGAAACATTTTTTAATTTTGGTATTTTTCAAAAAAGTAACTCCAGAGTGCGTTCTCTGCGAAGTAAAGTTCAAAGTAAATCGATTATGCAAATTTTCTCATTTCTTTCAACACAAAATCGATTTTTTCTGTCTGATAAATGCTAGTTTGCTATCATAAAACGTTGAAGGAACAAAGCTCGTGTCTGTTGTGTTTATTTAATTGATAGTTTTATATATCTATTTATCATTTCAATTTCAAAGTCAGAGATTTACATGATATGTTCAAATCCTGCGTCGAAAGATACAAATAATTTCTTGTTATCTTAATTAGTATTAATCTGCCAGAACTCATTGGATGATGTAAACACGTTTTTATATGAATATCGGAAGATGGTTGCAGTATATGTACATGCGCTCCCAGTATGTAGTAATTATTTATTTGTGAAAGCTTGTCCTCTTTTTCTTGTCTTGTGAAATCTTGTCCTCTTTGTCTTGTCTTGTGAAAGCTTGTCCTCTTTGTCTTGTCTTGTGAAGGCTTGTCTTCTTTGTCTTGTCTGGTAAAAGCTTGTCCTCTTTGTCTTGTCTTGTGAAAGCTTGTCCTCTTTGTCTTGTCTTGTGAAAGCTTGTCCTCTTTGTCTTGTCTTG
>VCRD01003526.1:33708-48810 GCA_006783055.1 Trinorchestia longiramus
CCTGCTTGTGTGCCCTGCTTGTGTGCAATGCTTGTGTGCCCTGCTTGTGTGCAATGCTTGTGTGCCCTGCTTGTGTGCAATGCTTGTGTGCCCTGCTAGCTGTCAAAAAACACCTCCTCGAGTCAGCTGTGCGTTAGAGTGATTGTGTGTTAGAGCAGTTGTGAGTTCTGACAGTTGTGAGTTCTGGCAGTTGTGAGTTCTGGCAGTTGTGAGTTCTGGCAGTTGTGAGTTCTGGCAGTTGTGAGTTCTGGCAGTTGTGAGTTCTGGCAGTTGTGAGTTCTTGTAGTTGTGAGTTCTTGTAGTTGTGAGTTATGACAGTTTTGAGTTCTGGCAGTTGTGAATTAGAGCAGTTGTGAGTTTTGGCAGTTGTGAATTAGGATAATTGAGGGTTATATCACTGTGAACTCTTGTATGTAAGTATTCAAGCCATATACTTCTGCACTGGATCTGAAAGACAACATAGAAGTATTTGACTAACGGAATGGTGTTGATGTTGATGATGTTACTGGGACATTTAAGGCATAACATATTACAACAAATTAATTAATTTAAATGTTCATTATAGGAGTATGTACTTCTCATTATTGTTGTTGCCTTGTAATTCAATCCATTTCTGCATTTATTTGCTCAAAATTTCTTTGATATGTTTTAATTCCTGTGCCTGCAGGTTTATGGACATACTTCGTTGTAATTCACATCTTTCATTGAAGTAATAAGATTTTGAAGGTATTTAATTATATTTTATTACGCGGCTGGAAGTAAAAACAGTGTGTACGTAAGCGCATTAAGTTTATTAAACGTTTCTACGTTCCATAATTTAATGGATGTACTTGAAATCATGGTCATGCCCTCATGATGTAACTAAAAAAAATTCTTTACCATGCTCCTGACTAAAGTTATAAAAGTAATGTTTAAATCAGCACTTGTAAAACCGAAGAAACTTTAAATACAATACATACAATTAATTTGTAAGTATTTAACTGTTATTATCTTCAATTGATTTGGGTTCGGTGAAATGAGTAACTTCAGTTGCAAGGTTTGAATGAAGTGAACAACAGGCGTTATGTGCTCCTTGAGCTGTAGCGACCGATATTGTAATGATCTGAGCTATTTTTTGCTCCGCCATTGCTGTCGCGCTTCATATTTTCCTAGTGCAAGCGATTCCCTTGTGACACCGTCTCCTTGTATGGAATTGCCTGTTTTTATGGCCAGGCTTCTTTTATGGAACTGTCTCTTTGATATTTCTGATGTTTGAGGTCTTATGTAATTTGTGTTGTCATCGCTTAATTACTCGTTCTTATTCTGTGGAAGCGGCTATTGTTGGTTGGGGTGAAGGCTGGGAGGTGTCGCTGAGTCTTGCTTTCATGCTACGAATTCCGACCTTTTCACGGTAAATTACTTCGCGTCTGACCTGTTTGTGGGAGTGGTTACTCGCTCTTATAACTCGTACTTTATGGACTTTTCCTCATCTCATATACTTTTTGTTTTTGAACACGATAGGAATAATGACTCTATAATAATTTTGTCATTACTATTAATTAATTAAGAAAACACAAACAGCTTCTTCAGATGCGTTGAACATTTTTGAAATAAATTAGAAAAATGCATTAGTGGGTTTCCCTAAAAAATATCTGCGAATTGGTCAGTGATGGAAACCAGGCATAAATTTAACGCTTTGCAGATATAGGACTATTACTGCTCATTACAAGAATTGGTGCACGTATTTGCAGTAATGACGGTGATAGCATTTGATAAATTCAATACGCTGATGCGATATGAATACCGTTTGATTAGTGAACAGGGCCTAAAATTCCATGAGATATTCAGAAACTGTTAAAGTTTGAAGAGCTTTCATTAAATTTAACTGATAAATTTGCGAACGGATGAGAATGAAGTCAAATGTTTTTTTTATTACAAATCTAGCCATAAGTAAAAATTTTCTTAGATGTTGAGATGTATTTTTTTTTTGCTTTACAATGTATGTTAAAATGAGTTCTCTCTCGTCAAAAGTTTTCATTTCAAAATAACTTTATGTGTTATTTTTCATTTTCATTTGTTTCAGCTAAGTTTTTGTGCTGTGGTCAGTAGTGAGAGAACTAAAAAGCGTCTCGTGTGAACATGATAATGAAGTTCTCTCATAAAAATACTCGTAGGAATGGTGAGATAATGCTAGGATGTTTTGTGTTGTAATTACAACTGCACCAGATTACTTTTTCATTTCTGCTCGTATGGAAAAGTTAATATTTGGAAACGGCACTTTGTACGAAATGCAGTTGTCCCGAAAGTGGGATTCTTTTCTCAGCTCTCAAAAAAAATATATTGCAGATGAAGCACTGATATACACATGCACGTATTTTTATCGCTGACCGGTTGTAATTTTAAGGAAACAACAGGCAAAATTTGTTTCCTCCGTCTAATTCAATATAATCTTTAGGATCAACATTTAGTTGCATTGGTCATTATAACTGGAAAAGACTTACCTTCTTGAAGTCATATAAGAAATAAACATTTCTTTGAACAATAATTTTTTGTATCTAATGCAAGGTTTGCTTTTATGTGGCATAATCAATGGTTGACTCACCAAACAGTATATGATATGAATGTTAATAGGATAACACAGCTCGTGTGCAGAATACAGTTCATTTGACACCCAAATTACGATAATAAGTCTATTGAAGAGTCCAGGACTTGCAATGTTGAGTTTGTAGGAGGTTTTTATCACTTCACAACCATCTCACTTTCTTCCTTCGATCTCTCGTGTTATCATCTAGTTTCAACCTCTCATGCGTAATCTTATTAATTAAACGGTGAGAATTTACCAATTTTTGTACCATGGAGAACAGCCGCTCGGTATTAAGTCAAAACGAACATCAATTGCATGAACGTTGTGAGTCGATGACATCGTTGCAGCCTTATGTCCTGATCACGGAATTGCAGGACAGTAATCCCGTGTTCCAGTTTGTCCTTCTTCACACGGCGCTGTAAGTTTATATTTACTGTGTAGAAAAGGCTTCGCAATTTCTTGAATATGAATCGTGTAGATTTAAAACTAAAATAGAATTACACTTCCATGAAAAAAATATATTGCTTATTTCATTTCAAACATGAGATGTGTGATTTTATTTTGTTTAACTTAGCGTCCATGATATACCAAAATACGCTTCAAAAATAAAGATTAATCGTGTACGCTATTTTCGAAAAAAATGTTTATTATTTACAAGCGAGTTAACCATTTCAATCAGTCTCAAGTTTTTTTTATTGATCACAACTCATTTAAAATAATATTTGACTTCATTATATTGCTGAAAATGTTTATGATTTTTTAACTTGAGGGTCAATCACATTATTAATTCTATTTCATGTACATGTAGTCTACGGCAGTGTCTGTTCGTACGAGCTTCCACTTGTGTTAAGTGCATTGCAGTGTCTGGCTCTTTACGCTCCTCTCATTCACGTACCTGGCGTCTGCAGTTATCATTGCACGCCTGATGTAGGTATTGTACCTGCGATTTGTCTTCAATACCAGTTGACTAAGTTGACTATGACCAGTTGACTTAGTTGACTATGAACAGTTTACTAAGTTAACTCAGACTAGTTTACTATGACCAGTTCACTATAAGTAGTTGACTATGACCAGAAGACTTAGTTTACTAGGACCAGTTCATCAAGTTGACTATGACCAGTTGACTATGACTAGTTGACTATGGTCAGTTGACTATGACCAGTTGATTATGACTAGTTGACTATGGTCAGTTGACTATGACCAGTTGACTATGGTCAGTTGACTATGACCAGTTGACTATGACCAGTTGACTATGGTCAGTTGACTATGACCAGTTGACTATGGTCAGTTGACTATGACCAGTTGACTATGGTCAGTTGACTAAGTGCTCGCTATGACGTTGGATTGCACCAGCTCGTCGGGGCGTGGGAGTGGCTCTGTCACGTCCCACTCCTCCATTGTGTCGACCTGCGCAGCGTGAAGCGAGCTCTCTCTTTCTCGTGTACTTTTGTTCCTTCAATATTTGTGGCAACTCGGAGTTCTTAGCTAATTCAAGACACGATGCAATGTGGTGACCTTGCAGTATGCTTGTTTTACAAGCCAGGCTCAAGCAGTACTGCCTGCGGTGTCATGCAGTACCGCAGCTCCAGTCGCGGCTGTGGCAGGTCGCACGAGTGAAATATTTCCGACCGTGAGTATTTCATTGGGGTCTCATCAACGAGCTGCAGGGTCCATGTTTCATCATTGTAGTAAGTGGCGCACTGAACTTATACATGAGAGAAGAATGGTACTCGTATTTTAGACATCTTACGTAATATCTACCAAATTTTTGATGAAATCCGAATAAAAATTGCTAACTTACCCTGATATTCATTTTCTATTGTCGATGGTGGCTGCAGTTTAGGGAGAGAGAATTACATCATAAGAAAAGGCTTCCCTTCCTAAGAGTTTAAGGTCTTTCGGGTCTTACAGTTGACTATATGTAAATAATAAAAATGCTTTTGTCTCAAGGTATCTAAGCACAGTCGTTGAGTGTGTAATGCTCTACAGCCTCGAACTCCTGTATGAGTCAAGTCACCTACAGCGTACGGGTTCACCTGACCGCTGTGCAATTGAGACTGCGCATCTGTGAAGTCTACTAAATTAATTATTGTTAGCGTGAATAAATTGCAATGCAGCAGACGAGTTTGAGTCTGAGCTGTGCTAAATATAGGCGGGCATAAATTATTTTTACTTATCGAGTTTAAAATACATACACCAAATTAATTTTATGACCAACGGTTCTATGGTAAAGTAGCACTGTGTTGTTTTTCGAATTTTTTGCTTCCAATTTTTTAAATAGTTAATGAATTTTGCTTGGCGATTAATTTATTTTGAGCGCTTTATTGATTGATTATTTAACAAAGGTGAAATGTTTCACATGTTGGAGGTAACACTGGTTTTGAATGGTTTTGCATATGACACCTGTGTGAATTTGAACTGAAAATAAACCTAAAACGATTTGAATTTGAAGTTAAACTGTGGTTTTTCATCCATCTTCTAACCCATCTATAGCAAGTTCTGTAATGTCATTGTCTCATTGTAATGAAATTTAAGGCTTACCATATCTGTGAGCGTGTTTTTTCATAAAAAGTCGAATCTTTTGTTCGTAAAATTTTCCAACTACAGTTAACTGATTTTATGTTAAGTGGTACGATAAAACTTCATTATATGAGAGATTTATAGCTCTGCTGCTATCATGGACTAATCCGCTTCGAGAATTAATGAGTCCTCTGACTTGGCACGGCACTGTCAGTGCATGCAAGCATTCGACAGACGTTGTGCATTTGCAATAAATAGGAAACATTCTCACTTTTTGCGAACGCGTCATGGTAGAACGCTTTTAAAGACCATCGCTAGTACCAGTTTTCGCTAAGCACACTCCAATGGTGGCCAGAAGGTCGACTAGTCCCGTGATCTCGTCTAGTTTGGTGACTTTTTTTCTTTCGACTCAAAGGACTATTGGAGCTGCCCATACACGCAAGATGGCATTCTCATCAGGAGGGCATCCTGTTACCAGACAGAGAGATGCTTAGCTTCTTAGAGTAGGAGGTCGCTTCTTCTTATCAAAATGTCGCGCTCGCATTGAGGTATCGTTACAGTTCTTTTAAGAATTAGCTACTCTTGAAAGAAGTTCATTTACTACTTGAACTGAGGCATTTCACAGTTAACTATTTTTCAATTTTAATTCTGACGTGTATGAAATTTTTTGATGCCGATATAACATTTGGGGATCGCTTAATAATTCTAGCAACTGTATTGGTTGCATTATAATTTTACGCTAAGAGATGTATGATAAATCAAGTAATATTAGGTATTAATAAATAATGACAACGCTGCAAAACATAGTATCCAGACCAACTTTATTGAAAGCTTCGCAATGTCATTACAATGAATTATTACTGCTGAGTAATTCAGGCGCCATACATAATTTATAATTATATTCGAATTAAATGCCTCAATTTTACAGCCAATTGTAAAATACGGCACTTCTATTTTAGTTCAAACAAACAGTTTTTTTTAACTTCTTTGCACCATCACGAGTTATTGAAAGAACAACGTACGTGTTTCAAACAAAAACATAACCACAAGGATAATTTGGTTCATTTTACCTGCAAAGCAATCATATTCAATCAAAAGTCATTAACACATTCATTGCGGTTGCCTAGCCGGTGCAAATCTTTACTTTGTACATACAGTCACTAGAAAGATTTGAAAAAAATACAGAACCTAATTTGAGTGACCCACCGGTGGATCATACCGCAATGAATGTGTTAAATGGCTTTTGGAATTGAATTTAGAACTCTGCAACGACGTTGTAATGTCCCATGCGAGAGCTGAATCTACTGCAGGACGTTATTTGATGTATGCGTGTAGTACATGTGCTAAAATTTCGTTTGTTCTACACCGAACAAGACGTTTATGACAGCTGTGTTGTTTGTGACTTTGACAGCTCAAAGTTGTTGCAATTTTGGGATATCGATCGGAGTCTTCATTTGTTTTCATAGTTATTGTTGTTTTATATTTGTAATTATTTGTACAAATTTCATCATGTGAACTGAACTCTGCCTCTTTAGATATAAACTCATCCAACACTCATTCGCCATCCTGCTATTTAATTGTGTGATTCGAAACAATTAAGTACTATTCCTATAAAGACGTATATTTGCCTCATCGAAACTTTTGTGATACATTTTCATCCAATGCTTTACTGTGTAGAAAATCTGTAACGTTTTGTCATGTGAAATTCCCTCTGGGGAGGACACCAAGTGATGGAGTGTGCTGACAACTGTCGGGTGATTGTCTCAGTGGGCGTGATGGAGACGACTGACGTAGTGATGGAAGACGGCTGACGTAGTGATGGAAGACGGCTGACGTAGTGATGGAAGACGGCTGACGTAGTGATGGAAGACGGCTGACGTAGTGATGGAAGACGGCTGCTGTCATGAAACGGAAATGCGATCAGGGTTCACGTCTTGACCCCGTCTCTTCTTTATTGATGTGCACAACTGGGACGAGGTCATGTGAGAGATAATCTACAGTGCAGAAATGCTCATTTTCTTGTGCTTAGCCTTCAGAATGAGTTCTTAATTTTATCTGCTAAAATAGTGTGGAGTTTATAAGAGAGTTGCTGAAGTGATCCGAACTCGAGTTGGATTTTTTTTTTATCTCAGAAACTCAAACTTTTTTGGTAATATATGGGTCTATTTGTTTGTCTTTAATTTTACCATTTTTTTGGTATGAAAACGATTTTAAGCTGTGTTTTTTGAAGATTTAAGGGTTAGTGTTTGGAGAAAATTTTGAGAATCATTGTTTTTATCGTAGCGTAATTCTTGTTTGTGAAACGTTTTCCATCCCAACGCTAGTTTTAAATGTTTTGAAATGTTCTGACAACGCTTCATGTGACTTACTGATCACTTTTTCATTAATGATTTATACAGTCTTTATTTAACAGAAACCTTCAGTCTGGGCAACTTTTCATCGCTCAATTATCAATTTTTTGAACTCGAGTTTAATTTTGTCCTTAATATAAACCTCTTAGTTTACTAGGTGTTATGGAGAGAAAAAAAATTTATATTCTTCACGGAATTTCTTTCAAATCGACGGTCTCGAGCAACTAGTCCGTTTTGCTCTATGTTGCCAGATTCACGTCTCTGGTAACAAACTTTAACATGAGTTCGTTCCATTCTGCTGCACCGAGTTATCCTTTTGTCATATTTCACCATTGTGAATTTTCGGTAGACTCATATTATGTGTTCCGTTTTATTTTGATCCATTCCGCTGAACTGTAACCGATGAATATTATTCGTATGATGCATGAGAACACATTTATAAGAATTCGATTGGTCTACTTGATTTTAGTTTTGCATAATGCTCGTAATAACACGATTATATTGTTATACACGAATACGATAGTCTTGACAGCAACCCTTCAAAATGATCCATCATTCAAAAATTTCAACTGTCCCTGCTATAGAGTCTAATGAGATCAGTAACGAGTATCGATTGTGTTTTATCTTACAGGTATGAAACCAAATAATCACAGATAAAGTTATTCTAATAATTTTGTACCATGCAGTTTGGTTTTCTTTGCTTAATCATTTAACTAAGATTTTTTAAAATAATAGATTTGTTTGTAGCGTCATTGCCGCACGCATGGCCCATAAATTTCGACAAATGTACATATAGTGAGCCCAAAAACTATCGTTTCTAGTCACGAGAGTAATTGCATTTTAAGTGATCATTCGCTGGTGTTTAATTCTGTACATTAAATGAGGTTAATAATGACGAGTTTTGTAGTGCCTCAACATTCGTGCGTTATTCTGTTTTCCTATTAATTTGGAACTGATTAGCTAATGGCAGCGAGATTAAAATACACCGTGTGTCATTGTGTGGAAATGCGAAATTATTCCTCATCCTAAAATGAATGACATAATTTAACGAATTAGTTTGTCAAAAGGAATAAAAACCGTACATTGTGTAGATAACCTTTATATTTAGACCGCACCTGTTCTCAATTGTGTAAATAACGGTTACATTTAGTCCACACCTGTTCCCATGTTGGCGAATGCACGAGCCTAGTCGTGATGCTGATCGTGATTCGAATCATTTTAAAAATTCAACAGCGCATTACCTTTCTGTGCTCACAGTTGCAAAACGCATCTAACGACATTGAAAATGACGCAACCTTAGAGTTTATGATGTTGAACTCTTATTTCCTGTCTATTTTTGAGAAATATTGTTATTTTAGTTACAATGAAAGTTTATTATATAGATTTAGGATTTAATGTAAATTCCATCGGAGAGCGTAAGCTTCGAATACGTTAGTGTCATGTACTGTATGTTGACTACACTTTGAGATCCTACTTGTAAAATGGTAGAAGATACGCCTGGACCACCCTTGCAAAAGAACGAACCCAAGTTTCGAGCTCTCTGTGGCAGTGCAGGGAGGCCTTGTTCTCGAAAGGTCTCTTGATCGAGGAAAATGCCTAGAAGAATAAGAACGGCACTCGTGAGAAGCTTGCTTATGCCCTCACGAATCTCTAGTGACCCAGTTGAGCCACAGCGTCATGAGCGGGGCTAAGATCTAGTGGACTACGAATTCTTCCAAGTTGTTATCAGGTCCACCTTTAAAAATCACACCTGTAAACGCGTGCGTGATAATGCTTACCTGACAATGCTTACCTGACAATGTCAGTCTTCAGACACCGTACGGCACTTGGAACTATTTCAGCTATTTACACAGGGATGAGCACTTTGCTCTGTTTCAGTGACATTCTTTTTTTCCGAAACACGCTTTGTAGAAAGTTCTAGCTGTCATCATTTAGGAAAAATCTTTTTAATTTTACCTGAATTTATATCTAGATGTACAGTAGCTATAAAATGATAGTGAAGCATGGATTCACGAACTTCAGTTAGTACGAGCCTTATTTCTCAGATTACGGAAAACACTCAGTTTTTCAGCTCAGACTTCGTGTCAATGGCATGCGTTTTTGACACTTTTCATTTATTGTCGCTCTTAATTGTGTTTCTAGAACAAAATAATACTTTGTGTGATAATATAAAATCAAGTTCCAAGCTAAATATTGTCAGGTTGTTTTGATACTTATTGCCAGCATTCCTGGGAGGCTCTCGACATGCCAAGGGCATTTGTTGTTACAGTGTTGAATTCGGGAAGGGGAAAAAAACATTCTTCCTTTTCACTTAATTATGTGTGCACAATTTTTGAATTTACAAAAGTTCTGACCCTTTTTTATGTCAGAATCTATTCTATAGGCTAAATTAAGGGCTGCAGAATTATTACTATCGCTTCGAGTCGGCAGTAGCACGTCGTTTTTACGGTGCTTGAGAAAACTTTTCTGTTTCACTGCTACCCGTTCCAATCGAGCGCTTTGAAGCTGCTAGGAGCATTTCCGCGCTGCACAATTTCCCGTACACAAGGAAGCACTCAGTTCTGACGCATTGTCTCAGTCTAGTAAATGGTTTGAGAAAGTTTCTTACAATACTTCAAATCTCAACTCTACGCTGCATCTGAAATGGAGTCCGGAAATTTTTTCGTTTCCAACTATAAAGGTTTTCTAAATTGCAGAAAATTATTATTCACAAATATAAAGTGACAATTGATAGCTAGCAAGCAGCGGAATACAGCAACATACAAGTATGGAAATTATTCGCCATAGCCACTGCGTATTACAAATTAGATTTTATAAAGCATCCTTCAAGTACTGTGTACACCAGCAGTTCTGGTGCTCAGATATATTGCAACAGTTTGTGTTCCGTGTGGTGTAGCTTTTCAAAATTTGCAAAATATTTTCAGTTTTTTTTTGGCCCATTTTAAAGTCACAATGATCAAGTCAATGAAGGATTGTTTCTCAAACTTATTTGCTATTTCTTTTGGCCATTTGCTATATACTGCACATGTGTCTCTGCTGGTGATTAACGCTGCTAGAGGAGCTGCACATGCTGGCAGCAACATACTGTAGTCACCATAATAGCAAGTATTGCCAAAAATTGTGTCGTTGAATATTCAATTTGTAAATGAATTGTTTGATTGATGCTTTAACTTGAATATTGCTTCTGAAAATGTGCTGGTTATATGAAGTAGTTTATTATATTGTACTGGCTACATGTAATAGTTTATTAATTCATGCAAATCTTCTTGAAAGACGTTAGAAATTTATTTCGTCTTTGTCGCTGTTTTTGGATTGAAAATAAATCCTCTTTATTCATTTTTATTATGCGATCATCACTCAAAAATTTTACTTCATTAAACTCGTTTAGTTCAGTTTTTATTTTTTGTTAAGTAAATATTTTTGTGTGTCAACGCACGTTACCTGATAATGGCTAAGGTAAAATGAATAATTACTTTTTTATTTTATGCCACATTCCTGAATGAAATCAGTATTGATTGTGTGCTCTCAAACTGTATTATAAAATGTAAAGTAGCTCGAGATCATATATACTAACGATACCTGCAAAATTTTCTATTCCACATTTTTAAATTTTTGCTAAAAAACTAATTTTATTCATGAATAGAACACGGCTATTTCATAATTTCACCTAAAAGTTTTAATCTAGTGCAATTGTACGCCAGACCAAATTATCAGAAGATTTTCATCAGCACAGTTTTACTGGATTGTAATTTGCTCGGAATTCTGGCAGTGAGCTGCGCGTTGTCATCTTCATCCACAACCCAGCCTTGACCTGCTGTGGTGAGTCGAGTGTTCCCAGTTTTTTCTTCTCTCCAAAGCTTGGCAGATCAAAAGAAATCAGTTACTTGCTCTGCAAGCCTGCCAAGGACTTGCAAGTGCCATACTTAATTGTTGAACTTCAACCTGAATTCACGAGTAACATTGCAGGACGCCTACGCTGTGTGGCCATGAAGCACCAGCTCTGAAAAAAAACAACCACTTAAGGTGTGAGTTTAAGATATAATTAATTTTTCTTTTGTTACAAATAAAGCCAATTCCTTTAATGAATTTGATTCAGTTCTATAAAGGCTTACAAGCTCATGGTCAGCTCTAAGCACAAAATTATAATGTGAGCGTAGGACATAATTTCACAGCATTTTCTGCAGCAATTTCAGCTGATTTATGAGAGAGCAATAAATTTATTATGTGCAATATAAATTTCATATCATCGAAGTTTATCTTAATCCGTTAGAATTCAGGTATTGGACAGTTGCGTTTACAATTGTTAACTGAATAGATGGTACGTTTTCACTCGCTTATGAGGCTTTTCGGAATAGGGGTGATTAGGTGAGAACTAATTATCCCAGGTTTCCCTCTTCAGGTTTTTTTCCGTACACAAGACCCGCACTCTCATTCATGCACGATCACAAACCTGTGTTGAGCAGTGCTGAAAGCAGTGCATCTTGATATCTAAGTGTACATGTGCTAGCCCAGTTTTGGTTTAGTATAATTTGCAGTTTTGAACATAAACGCGGCAATCAAGCCAAATTTTAACCTTAATAATATTGTTAAATATCACATGGACGGAAAATTGGCTAGTGTTATGCTGAACAAGTTGTCAATATTTTAATTTCTGAAGTTATTAATATTGAATGAAAATTTAATTGATCGTTGAAATTTCTCCCTACGGAATATTCGATACATTGCAGAGCTTATACAGGCTGCGGCAACATAACTTCCGTTTTTCAAAGCAAAGCGCATTGAAAAAAGGAAATTATGTTGACACGACCTGTATGTACATTCGCTTTTTAGCAAAGGTATTTACCATCTATAGCTTGGATGAACACTTTATAATTGTAAACTTTGTGTGTCACATGAAAAACAGACTGTTCTCAATATCTCTTTTTAAATTTTGCTGTTTTATGATGGTAGAGTTGCTAGACTTACGCGCGGCTAGCGTCTGATTCTTTAGAATAATTCGTTACGCAGGAAGTAGGGGAAGTGCCATATCAAGTCGACTGCTCAGTCATTTACAATGAGCTATTATGAGTACTTTTTAGTAATTAGTGTGGTAAATATGTATCAGTATTTATCAAGTTTTCAAACTTGTTATAAGATAAGCCCCAATTTCTTCACAGCATAAGTGTTCTACCGCTACAGAACAGCGCTGTTATCTGTCTTGCTATCTACACCTGTATTGCCGAGTTCGACAGTGAACTGATTCCTTTTCGTTGACAGAATTTACATGCGATTATTTCCTAGGTACCTCACACTACTGGTTTTCAGACTATATTAAAGTGTAGAAAAGAAATACATCTCTTGTAATTTATTGACGGTACAGAATTTGTGAAGGAAATTGTAGCTACTTTTTATTTCATTAAAAAATTTATATTCGGATATGAGGGTGAGTTGTACTCTCGTCCTTCTTTTCCATGTCTTCAGTTTATAAAATACTTCTCGTTCTAACCTTATTTATTTGTTCAGTCATTAATTTGTATGCTTATTTACGATTTGAAACGCATAACACCATGTAGGTTAAAAATTTCGTAGAGCTCAACGGGTAACTGAGCTGCGCACACGCATGCCACGGTTCTCATGCCCGAGGTGTAGTGTATTACGAAAGCTATTGCTAAATTTTCCACTGGTTGGGAAATATTCAGAAGGAAACAATAAACCACAGGAAGTGATACATCTATGCTAGTAAAAGTTACGCATTTAATGAGTTGGTGAGGTAATGCATTTTATGTGTCCGTGATGTTATGCTTCTACCCTCACGTGACGGAGTTCGCTTCGTATGTTACTGAAGGAAAACAGAGGCGTACAGTAAAGACACTTTTTAGTTCATGCGTTCAATAGGACATCTGAGAATATGTTATTGAATTTTAAAATTTCACACCGAAAAAATTAGGCAAAGTTATAGTTTTTAGATGCAGTTTGAAACTTTGGCGGGTACGGAAGTTAAGTGGTTAGGATGAGCTTGAAGCATTAAAATATGTTATAAAGAAAATTCCTGATTGAGGTGAATATTGGATATGATATACGGTCGTTGGAATAACTTCTGTTATTTTTTTCAAATACCTAATTATGCTGAAAGTATTAATTACATTAAGTCAATATGTATTCCTTGATTACGTCTTGACACACGTTTTGATGTTCAATGGGTAGCATTTTTACTTAGGATTTCAATATTAATGGTGTATTTGTGCCTCACGTGAAGTATGATAGTTTGACCACACACCTCACAGAACGTGCCAGGCAGATTGCAGAGCTTCCATTCAGATGTCTCAAAAATATTTTCATCCTCGAGCATTTAATAACTATTTAGTGTTTTCCCCGTATCACGAATTTCGCTGGTATTGTGCATATGTGTGTCGATTTTCCTCAACGTTTTGCCGTTTGTCTCCATTGTCTTAATAACTTATTAACAATTTTTAGACACTTCTGTACCAAGAAATGCAAAAATTGAATATCGTCAACTATCGTGTTTATTCGGTTTTCTGTATATTGCATGTTTTCCGATTTTACTTTTTTGAACTGTCACATTTTTAAGCCAGCTGCATTATTATAGATGTGTCATCTGTACAGTTTTGGCTGCAATTACTCCAACTTGTGTTCTTTAGTTTTGCGTTTTAGTTACTTCGAATTTGTTTCGTTTCAAACTGATAAGCCATGTTGTATAATTATCACAGAGCACTCTAGTAATTCATTTAACGAGAGGAATCATTTATTCATTAACTATTACTTTTTCAGCATACATACAGTATATAACCGTTCATATTAGTTAATGAATTTTTTTGTTATGATTCGTTACAGTCATGCATTTAGCTCATTAATTCTGATCTTCCGTGCCACACACGAGTGCGTTTCAAAAGATTTTTCCTGCATATTTCTTTTTATTTTTAACAACATTTTGTTGTAAAAGCTTTCTTCTCGTCCGGCTTGCGTTACAATCGGTAGTCTGAGAAGAGTGGAAGCCTCACCTTGCCGTGGGAAAACTCCCACCTCCAGACGCGGGAATGCTGCTGTCAGGCGGTGGGAGAATTCCGAGCGAAATTCAAGTGAAGGTCGAATGCCAATCAAGCGATTGCTGCGGCAACCTCCATTGGAATGTTAACTCTTCTCACGGCCTTCTAGTGTTCAAATTACTTCAGTCACGTGCTCGCTTGCCTTCCTTTCCTCCGATTGTTCAAACTACTCCTGTTACAAGCTCACTTGCCTTCCTTCTTCGAGTGTCAACTACTGTCACGTGCTCAGTTGTCGTCCTTTCCTTTCCTTCGCTCGATTATCAACTACTGTCACGTTCTCAGTTGTCGTTCTTTCCTTTCTTTCGCTCGATTATCAACTACTGTCACGTGCTCAGTTGTCGTCCTTTCCTTTCCTTCGCTCGATTATCAACTACTGTCACGTGCTCAGTTGCCATCTTTTCCTTCGATTGTTCAGTTACTCTTGTCAGGTGCTCACTTGTCTTTCTTTCCTTAAGTTTTCGTTCGCTCACGTTTTGTTGGTCCTCCATCTTGTTCATAAGCCATGCTTCGTATGCGTGCTCATGAGTTCACCTACTTTAAGATTATTGTAGTTAATGTTAAGAATTAGTTATAGTATTGAATGCTATTAATGCTAATAATAGAAGTAATTTTTAGTGCCTATGAT
>VCRD01003527.1:0-29902 GCA_006783055.1 Trinorchestia longiramus
TGAAGTACTCTCGTAATAATACGTCACTGAGGCCTACTCCTGCTGCTACTTTCCTAATATGGCTAAGGACCATAGATGGCAGGAAAGGAACCCCACGTCACAAAACAAATGGACGAGAAATATCACTTGGAACAAAAAAGAGGACTTAAAAGAAGAAACAGAAAAATTGGTAACTCGAAAACAGTAGAAGCACCGTTTATTATATCGTTAAATTGTTATAAAGTTTGTTTGTGTGCGTAGCTTGAGGCTAAATGGACAAGATTTCCAAGCTCTAACGAACGTGACATCGAAGAAAAAAAATTTGTTTGTTATGATTGCGATCAGCTGGTGGCGGAGAGTGGGAGACGCATAAGCGAACAGATTGTAGTAGGCAAGGTGTAGTAGAATCGACGTTTTATTCTGCTCTGGCAGCGCTTATGTTGAATACTGTACTGTATTCTGGCTGGTTCATGATGTTTCTTGTGTACCTACCAGATAACCTGACAAATTTGGAAGGTAAAATTAATTTCCTATTAAACTTGTGTATTACGCATTTTCTAACGGGGAGCTATTATCGCAATTTTAGTTCGCTATGAGACACCTCAAATAAATTTAATCTAACAATCGGTGTTCTACCACTTGTTCACAGATTGACTAATTTGCTGACGAATTAATTTTTACCAATGTTAGTGCTCAGATTTTCGATTTGCGCAGCTTATGAGTTCAAAAAAAATAGCGAATGCGACTGTCAAGTAACAAAATTTAGACGTAGTAAAAAGACGATACTTATGATTGTCATTAAAATATTGATTTCTTATATTTTATGTTTAAATGAACACTTTCACAAACTCTTGCGCATATCGGCAGGAATTTCTATTGTTTTTATGTTCGTATGAGTCATTAAGAGTACTAGCTAAAGCACTACGGTATATACTGTATTTGTGTATATTATTATACTGATAGTTGACCATTATTGTTTCCTGATGATATACAAGATAAGATAACGTGTTGTCAAGCCCTGATAGACCAGCTTATTGATTAGTCATTATTGGAGCAGTCTGCAGTCTGCTGCCCACCTGCCTTGAGGTCCTACAATTTTCATGGTCTTCATGGTTTGCTATTTCAACCTGCATTTTCTTTCTTCCAGGATTTAAGAGTCATACTGCAATGAGTTTAATGAATATTCTCTTTGTATTCATTGAAAATTTGTTTATGTTGCTATAAAATGCATTGTGTTTGAACTATCAAAATATTTGTATTTTTTCCTTATGCATGTGAATTGAATTAGTCATCTAGTGTGTCTTCTTGGAGTTTTGATAATCTAATGCTTGTTCTATGATCAAGGTTATTTCATCATCAATGATTTACTTATATTACCCATTTTTTATTGCCAAAATATTTACTTTGCAACTGTTAATCATACAAGAATTTTTTTATGCCATTAGATATACTATATTGTAACTGATACTTTTTTTAATTCCAGATTCTCTTTTTTTCCTTTTATGTCTTGTATCAATAATTTTATAAATACTTTTCATGTGCTCTAATACATTTTATATTCTCATATACTTTTTAAATGCCTGATTAATGATCATTGCATTTGATAATCAAATATTTGGTGATATTCTTAACATGAGTATGGAAGTCTATTGTGCTTTGTGATGTCAGGTACAAGACCTGAAACTACATTTGACAAAATAAAAAACATGCAAATTATACTACTAACTAATACTAATACTAACTTATATTAACCAGCATTGGTAAATTGACTACTTGTATTTTGTCCCCCCAGCCTTCTATACCTAAACTAACACTAAAATTTTTTTTCCTTAGTATGCATCATAAACTTTGATGTCTAATTTTCACTGTCAGGTTACCTAAAGCTTGTATCATATGAGCATTCTTGTGTAAATGAAATTAGGAATTTTAACTAAAGTAGATTCCAAATTGGCTTTTCTTGTGCTTGGTAAATTTTTTTGTTTTGGGGTCAAGAGTCCTGGTAAGAAAGTAAACTATGATACCTTAAAAGTTGGTGAATTTTAAATAATCAGAACACAATAAAGACCTGCCAGCTGCACAAATGCTGAGGTTTTGATGTTTGTAACTCACAAGATTGTTAATAAAATATTTAACAATGAGCACTAATTAACAAGACTACTTACACTTGTACCAATACTACCACTTCCATAAAATTCTTCAGCTTGCAAAAAATATACAAAATAATACAATAAGTTGTTAACTTTGATATGCTCATTATCAAAAATAGGAATATGTAGTTCAAAAAACAAAGTGAGGAATCTTCAGCGAAATAATTTTAAGTACCATCAACCAGGAGTCTGTATATCTTACATATTATATTTTAAGTAATTCACAATGTGTTTTTACATGCAGGAGTGTTTTTATTAGCTTACATACAGTACTGTGTACTGAGACAAGTAGAGTTTACTATATAAGAAAGAAAAATCTAAAAGGATGGCAGCTGTTGATGGAGACAGTTACCAGGGAGATGATGATGTAGCCCTGAGCATCAGACCAACTAAGAAGAGCTCAAAATTGACACCCAGGAGCTTCCCAATCAATGAGCTCTGCAAAGACTTGCTGGCCACACTGAAGAAAGTTCTCTACATTTTGGGGCCATGCATTGTGATCTTCATTGCTGTGAGGAACAGTCTTACTCTGTGAGTTGCTGTTTGGCTTAAGTGAAGTAATTCACCCTGCAACATAGTAAAAATATTGAAATTATCTGTTAACAAATGATATTTTAGCTTTTTTTCTGCTTTTTAGTGCTTGGTTAAAAGTAATTTTTTATATTAGATGAAACTCTAATCTCCATTGTTGCAGCTTTGTAATTACTTAGATTGGAAATTTTTTATAGTTGTTGTTACTGACTTCAGAGCTTGCTTACCTTAACTATATAGGAATTGATTCAAAGTTAATCTTCACATCCGCAAGTAAATAAGATGTTTAGCTGGATTTGTCCTTTCATGTTTTATGTGATTATTGGAGACTAGTTTCTTATACATCTTCTGATGAGATTGCTTTCAACAGTTCATTTGGCATTTCATTTCATGTTTTTATATTTGTTCCCAAATATGCAAGTCAGTAAAAATAAAGTAATGTTTGGTTTTGTATTTCAGGCATCTGCAAAACTTCTGGGGTGCATCTGGGAACTTCTGGCAGCACCAATGGGACCGCTTTCTCTACCTCTTTGGAAATGATCCCTTCAGCCTCATGGTGTATGGTAGGTGTTCATCAGGATGACTTGTATGTAACTGTCAACTGTTTCTTTATAATGGTTGTTTTTTTGGGAATTAGTTCATTTTGGGTGCTCTTTATGTTCAAATCTGTGAAGAAGGTTCTTATGTTCTTTTTTTTTTGGGAATTTGTTTATTTTGGATGCTCTTTATGTTCAAATTTGTGAAGGGGGTTCTTATGTTAATTTTTTTTGGTGGTGGTGGTTCAATCTTCTTCTTTTAATTAGTGGTTCAATTGAAGTGCAAGTATCTTACCATTCAACACAATGTGAAGGAACAGCATATGTTGCTCCCCTATAGATGAATCAAACATCAGGAGTAGCTGCAGTTATTGACCAATAATTTCTGATGTGCAGGTACCATAAGTGTGTCTTATTTGGTGTACTGGGGCTTTGGTATCTTCTACGTGCTGATGGACGTAACGCTACGGCCTCAGGCCTTCCGCAAGTACAAGACACAGCCTGGCACCAACGAGCCTGTCGACAACTGGAAGCTTGCTAAGGTAGGACTGCTTATCGAGGATGTTCTCACTATTTATATTTCTGTGCTTTACTCCATGGTAGTCTAATGGTCTTCAGGATAAGTATACTCACAGTGGCGAGGTTAGTAATGGGGTTCAAGACTGCGTTCTTTAGGTGAATTTAAGTCTAGCGCTCTGAAGTTATCAATAAATAGACACCACAGTTAGAAGAAATAAGAAGTATGTTATTCATGAATATTGAAAAGTACTCTTCTCCCATGAAGAAGCGTACCAAAGCTAACCTTGTATGGAAAAAATACCTGTCCATTTTAGCGTTGCTATTTCCATATGTGTGCTACATTTAATAGATTTGCTCAAGCATGATTTTAGTAATACATGATGACGTAAGGCATGCGTGCGTGTGTATAATTATTGAGATTTGCGAGACCAAGGTTTATGCTTGATGGACTATCTCTGAGATATGAAACTAGTTTCAAAAATGGTATTAGTGAAATGCCATCTTGTGGTAGTCTTACTGCAAATTTATAATTTTAGCCCAAGGTATCATTTCCTATGTAGTGCATTGTGGTCGCATGAGAAATGTAGTGCATTGTGGTCGCATGAGAAATCAAACAAAAATGCATGCTCTGCATTACAATATTTAAAACCCTGGATTGTAAATTTTGTATAGACATTTCACAAATTTTAGACCCTATGTTAATCAAACGCCAGGTATTTGCCTGACATTATTGTTTACATTTTTAATCGTTTGGAGTTTTTCTGTTCCCAAAAGAGAAATCCAGCTGAAAAAATGTCCTTTCTTACAAACTCTTGCGTATGGCAATCTGTATGAGCTGGGTATCAAAAAGCTGTCTTCCTTGGATTACTTGTATGGTGGTTAATAGTATAAGAAATCATGGGAAATCTGGAAAAATAATTATCTGGAGCGTAAATTACACTTCGGGTTTTGCTCTGACTAAATCCTCCTTCCCCCCTGCTAATTATTGCCCCCTGCAATAATTACTAGGAGAACAGTATTTGTGTGCCCTTGCACCTTAAAGGAAATTAGCTTGATCAGGTGATCAAGTGGCAGAATGGTCTACTTCACAACGTTATGAAATTCTCAGTTAATAGAAAATCTGCAATGCGTTTGATTGATATGCTCTTAAATTGTAGGCAATGCTCCTGCAATCTTGTGTTTGGTCTTGGATCTGTCGGTAAAAGAAGGTTAGAATAATCCCCTAGTCTCTTAGTTTCAGCGCTTGCAGATCTTTGTTGGCTCGTGTTCTAATGACCATGATTTTTAGCTCTCATGTAATTGATGCTATGTGTTACGATGACAGGTGTTGGCGGTGGTTCACTTCAACCAGTTGGTGGTTGCGTACTTCGCTTCCTGTTGCAGCTACTACCTGATGGTGCAACGAGGGTACGATCAGAGTCGTTCTCTACCCACCTTCCACTGGGTGCTGTTCGAGCTCGTCGTCTGCATCATGGTTGAGGAGGTCGGCTTCTACTACACGCACAGGTCAGTAATTCATTTATAGCTTCAATGTTTTCATTATTCCTTGCGTAAATTGAGCTCGCTCTTCTTTATCTTCACTGTATTAAGCCTTGGATTCGTTTTTCATTTTGTGCTTTCTTGTGCAGTTGTTGGACAATAAAGCTGGTTTACTGCTGTTGCAAATGACTATTGATCAAGGTGACTGTGTTGTATTAACCATTTTTTATAAACATAAAGTAAAAAATGTTGAAGTGTTTTGCAATATCTCGATCGATAACCTTCAGATGGTTTTGGTTGGAGTGTTTGTGTTAATGAATAAATATTTGTTATTTTTGTATCGAAATCGAACCTGAAAAAAGTATACCTTTACACCTTTATTTTTTGAAGGAAATTTTCATAAAAGTAAATATGAGCTTAGTTTTGTCTGCATGGACAACCAGATAATTAGTCTGCAACCAAGTTAACAAGGAGTTTAAGAGCAAAGAGGCTGCAGTACGTACTCCATCAAAATAATCTCTAGTTACATAGAATACAGCTTCATCAGCGATTAATTTTCAATTATCGGTAATATTTTGGAAACTGTCATGAATGAAAATATCACATTGAATGGGACGCCGTACAGAACTCTTGGTATTGAAACGTCTCTGACTGGAAATATGCGGAGACAAAACACACTGCATTAATTTATCGTTTATGATTGTTTTTTCATCACGATGCAGTAAATGCGATTAGCAGCGTTCCAAATGTTTGCAGTGCTTGTACTTTCGTAGTCTGGTTTCGAAGCCCAGTGAAGTCTTTCTTCCAATTTTCTTCTGAATTATTTTAGTAATACGAGTCTCAACAACCAACACTCCCCTCCAATTAGAGTTTCAACAACTCTCCCTTCCAATGTCGAGCACCCTGTGAGTAATGTGTGCAGCTCAATGTGATTTCCATTAGATGTTGACATCATTTTTGCACAGCTTAGTATCATAGATACACATGATAGTCATGTGTAACCCTGAACACGGTCACCAGGCTGTTCCACCACCGGCTATTCTACAAGCGGTTCCACAAACTACACCATGAATGGCAGTCCCCCATCAGCGTGACCGCCGTGTACGCCCATCCTCTAGAGCACCTCCTCTCTAACCTGCTGCCCAGTAAGTGTCTGCTCTTGAGGTTGTTCAATGTGCCTGCATGCTCATACTTAGCAGTATAACCTCTCTCTCACTAGGTCCAGTTGTATAGTTGTGTTGTGGCTTTGACATTGTGCTGCCAAGTTATAGACGTTTTCAGTTCAGGAATGAGTTGAGTGTTCGCTTTCTGGCTTCCAGCAACCTGTTCATAAAGTATTTTCAATGCTTTTTGTGTACACTTTTTTCTAAAATCTGTTGGTATCGATTTGACCGTGCCAATATAAGCCGAAATTTTATTCTGCAAAATCCTTTTTATTAAGATCATGTTTGCTTGTAAGTAGTGCATTTTGACCCTGCTGGAGTCAACAATTTGTTGTGGAAATCTTATATGATGTAGTCAAGCAAATGTTTAGCTTTTTCCTAGGAGTAATATTCACTTAAGAGTTCATGTGTATAAGAGTAACTCAGTTTCCCCAGGTCTTCAGTTCTGGAAAACTTGTCAATGAATGGCTGTATATAATCAAGTAGATAAGGCCGCTGGTGTGTGAATTGCTCTAGTGTATAGTGACCAGATGACGAGTAATGAAGCTCCTCTAGGCATCTGTGTAATACATTAATTGAATTGCAGTGTACTAAAAATTATTGTTCTGGGGCTCCACATACCAACTATTTTTAGATCATGTGTATCTGTGTTCGTTTCAAATGAATATTGACGTCGCGAGAACCTGTTCATCATCGAAGAAACGTTCTGATATTGCACAAGAACTTCACAGAATTGTGCAGTCCTCAACTAACCGTAAACAAAAAAAGTACACCAATCCCAGATAGCGTAGGAATTTAACCTTTTTTTTCATACTGTTGGAAATATGTCACACTTCCGAAATTGTTGTATGATTTGTATTCTTAGTACTCAAATATTTTTTGTTTACGTTTAAACGGTGGCTGGCATCACTGAGAGCCAGTGGGGCTCAGGGAACAGCGTCATGTTTTTGCGAGGTTTTTGAATTGCTTCTTATTGACTCAATAACACCATGCTACCATATTAAATTCATAAAAGAAAGGATTAATAAGACACGGCTCATGTTTGCAGCTCTGCTGGGTCCGCTCATCTTGGGGTCACACATGTCGACCATGTGGCTGTGGTTCCAGCTGGCCCAGCTCTCCACCCTCAATGCTCACTCCGGCTACCACCTTCCTTTCATGCCCTCCAATGAGTCGCACGACTACCATCATCTCAAGTACTGAGCTCCTTTCGCCATGAATCATGCGAATTTTGTTTGCCCTGTGTACAATGGCAGTTTGCCTTTACAATGTGGGGAGTGTTGAGAAAAGGATTTTTAACTTGGGTGCTTCCGAAATTGTTGGTATAGACTCGAGTAAGGCCTTTATTTCAAGTGCAATGGATTAAACTTATTACTTTTCGCATTTTGGGGAGGCGATACATTTGTAATGAATATTTCGCAGCTCAAAACTGTTATTGATTCACGTGTGATTTTCCTTATATATTTCCTGCCTTCCAGGAATGGGTGGTAGTTCAGTGCTATGGACATTAATCACCTTTTGATATGTCCTACCCACTTATAATTTTAGGTCTATTGTCACGTTGAAATAGACTATTCGTGCAGCCACAGTGTGAATATGTTTTGTTAATTTAGTGTAGCATTGCTCATCTGTGCGCACTCATTTGTGACACTGATCTTGTTTCAAACAGGTGTTTTGAATGCAATTTTGACGTTTACACTAAAGTACTGCCTTCAGTTTCACTTGTTACAGCTTGAAACACCAAGTTGAAGTGGAGCTCATTTTCTTTTCTTTTTAGACAAAAACATTACTGCATTCATTATTTGAAATGGTGTTGGCAGTTTCAGCTTCAACGAGTAATGAGGAGGCCACAAGTCTTAAAATTAGAGCAGATTTTAATGATCGATTGATAAATTGATGCATTGCGTGGTTTACAGGTTTAACGAGTGCTACGGAGTGCTGGGGGTCATGGACCTGCTACATGGGACAGACCACAGGTTCAGGTCGAGCAATTACTTCTCCCGCCACATCATGATGCTCTCTCTCACCCCTGCACGTGTTCTCTACCCTGACGACGACACTGATATCAAGACCAAGAACCTCGGAAAGGAAACCAAGAAGACTCGTAAAAACTAAGATGCGTGTGTAGACTGGCGGGCCGCGTGGAAGTGCCCAAATGATGTACCCTTATCCCTTCCCATGATCGTTCACCAGAAATTATGAACCTTGGTAACTGTAAAAGCTCGTAGTTAATTAAATGGAATGCATATCGTCGAGCCGATGTACAGGTAACTCACTTATGTAAGATTCTCTTGCTCCACCCTCTGAAGAGAACTACACTTTGAAGGCTGGAGATGAGCCCTTTATTCTTGTGGAGTCACAAATCGATCATCAAACCTCACAAAAAGGTCACGTTGAAGATGTACAACGAGCAGGGAGTATATATAATGGTTTAGGGATTAATCGCTTCTGTCTTTGTACCTAAAACTTTTCATTCCTTATTCAAAACTTTCCCACTTTCTCATGGTTGACAGACCTTGCACTCTGATGTAGTCACGTCTTCTCACTACCTTAAAAGCGGTCGCTGCACTGTCAAGGGACGATGCTAATTTGGGTGGGCTCTTAATCCGAGATAGGTGCGATTGCTTTGTTCAATTCTCGGATTTACAGATGTTGCAGTCAAGAGTTACACCTCAAAAATCTTGTTCATTGATTTTTTTGGGTCAAGGCAATTGCATCTCTTTCGTATACAATGCATATGAAATTTACTCTGTCCCAGTAGTTGAAGTACTAGTGTCACAGGAAAAAGATGCCTGACTGAGGCTTGTGGTTGCCTCCCATAGGTCTAGTAGCATGTCTAGTTAGGCCTAGGTGTTGTTTTGAGTCATTTGAAGTTTTTCTAACACAGTCGTTAATGCAGGCTCCGTATCAAATTTGTATTAATTTTAGCTCTGGTTTTCTGCAATTTAAATATGTTAGCTGGATATCCACGTCACAGAACGGAGAAATGCAGCAGCGCATGTTTGTGTAAACAGACGTGTAAAACTTCTTCCATTTTCGTGTAGGATAATTATTCATGTATGATGTTCTATTGTAGTGGTTCATTATGAAGTGGCTTGAGTCAAAGATCGTCCTCACTTTATACACAGCAAAAATAGAGCCCTCTGCTTCTTTCCTCATCCCTACTGTGAAGTGGAAGATTGTGCTTGTTTAAACCAAATGTTAGAAAAATGTCTAACGTATCTGATTTATTAAGCTATATTTTTATATTATTTGTCTAATATATTTGTTGAATGGTCTTAAGAAATTACTATAGTTGCGTGCGTAAATAATTAGGAAAGTTATATTTGCTCTATTAAGTTTCAAGTAGAAAGTTTAATATTCATTTAATTTTAGTGTATTTGCGAAGCAATTATTTTGTCTAACCAATTGCTAAATTTTGTTTTTGTGGGCATACAACTTGTGCAGTTTTTCTTGCTGAATTTTCTCAACACGCTTTGCTACGATTCCTAGTCGACAACAGAGAAGTGTTGTGGACAAAAGGAGGGATAATAGACTTGATGTATTTATTAATAAACACATATACTGATGGCAGCTTTAGTATCGTCACTAGAATAACGTTAGAATTGAGGTTGAGGTTGTATCTTATTGACATAAGATACAACCTCATACGGTAGGGAAAATTGGTGTATCTTTGCTCCCACTCAGATCTACTGTCATTCCTCCTCCATGATGTGATATCTGTGATCCCATAATTTACTCGTGGTAGAAATTATTGTGTTCCATACGGGTGACATAGCGCGGTGTCCCTGTCTTTTCTCCAAGTTTACTTATAGACAGAATAAAATTAATGGCTTTAATTCACAGAAAATACGTTTGAACGGAACGCTTCTGAAATTATAATAGATATTATGACTTTATTATTTATTCACTTGACCTGTAAAAGGCCTGAGCTGAAGAGGCGTAGATAATGAGTTTTATGATCTCGAATCGAAATTATTATAGTTAGGTTCATAAACAATAATTTATTTAATTATTGTCTTTTTGTTCTATTCTGTCGGGATAATAATAATAATACCAGTTTGTGTGAAACAGCAGCGATTTCAAATGGACTAGTGACATAACATATGGTTATTCCAAAGTACTAGTAATAGTAATCACTGTAGATTATTCTGTTATTTGGATAATTATTATCTACACGTGAGCGAGTTAGTAAAATGATGTATTATAACGAGCCTAGTATGTCTTAGTACTTCAAATATAATTACTGCATCGATGGCATAAATGGATATTACATAATACTAGTGATGTGTGTGTACTCTAGAACAAATAAGTGGTAGCTTGTGTAGTATTACATGTGTGAATTACTGGTTGCGGAAGTAAGGAAACCAAGAATGTAGTATGGGAAGAAGATAAGGGAGTGTAGTGCAGGGGAGGGAACTTAGGTAAGGAGTGGAGTGGAGGGATGTGAGTGAACCGAGAATGTTACTTCATGGAAGGAGGAGGGAAGTGAGGTAAGGAGTGGAGTGGAGGGAAATGAGTGAACCGAGAATCTTCCTTCAAAGAAAAAGGAGTGAAAGGCAGCGAGTCAATAGTGGCAAAGCTCATCAGCGTCTGCTTAATTTGAGACAATTTCAAAGCATTGAAGTCATTCGTTGGTCATGAATGAACCACTAATCTTCATGAGGGACGTACGTTAATATATTTATTTATGGCTTGCATTATCAAATCGTCTATACCTACCATCAAGTGTGTTGGTCAACAATGCACGATGTCTTACACTTTTTGTGGGTCTGTTGTGGTCTAAACACTGTGGGGTCAGTTGGATGGCATGTCCCTGATGGAACTGCTGTCTTTAATTGGTATGTGAGGATATTTCTTGTATTCAAATGTTACGTGCAATATAATTATATTATGAGTTAATGTTCTCATGCTCGAGTTGTGTTGAATGTTAGTGACATAAGAGCGGAAGAATTTGACCTTACCATAAGCTGCAATTGCTGGTCGTGACACCTTAAATATTTGGGGCCTCACGGATTTCTGGAAACGAATCTTTACGAAAATTAACGGTGTACAAGGATTTACGGCGATGGTTAATGCGTATTTACTCATTTACAGCATATATACATATGGATTTACAACGAATGTTAATGTAGATTTACGGCTTATGGTTATGAGGATTTATACCGGCGTTAGTAGGAATTTACTGCGGTTTTCCGTGAAAATTTTGACTGTTGCTTACTAAAGTGTGAAGTGATGATGCGCATGAAATTGGGAGGTGATCACCGATGTAGCGTGTGGAATTGGAGGTGATCACCGGTGTAACGTGTGGAATTGAGAAGTGATGACCGATGTAGCGTGTGGAATTGGGAGGTGATCACCGATGTAACGCGTGAAATTGAGTGGACATCGCCAGTGTTGTCCCCAAAATGAGCTGGTGCTTTCTGATTGCTTCCACGGTTGAGAGTCTCAATTATGAGCAACAAGTGAGCACTTCAATTCGTGCTTACTTGTCGTTTTGAATCATGGTTCAGGAAGTGGGTCAATTTCTCAAACTGCGATAATTACTAATTGTATAGTTTGGAAATCGTTCTTATACATGTTTTCGTAGGTAGCTATTGCGTTGAGCGGAGCCTTGCCTCTGCGTGAGCTACACCTATGCGCCGATATTGAGCTAAGCACATATTTTCCTAGGGCAAATATTGAGCCAAGTGATACGACAACTAGCTTGATGTCAGTTTCGAAGCTGTGCTGAAGCTTAGCATTACAGATGGTCAAGGCATCGAATTCCATTATTTTACCTATTTATCAGATGTTCTTTGCTGTCTATTCTGGCCGTATGTTGTTTAGGTGATAGTCTAATAATCCGATGCTCGAAAGTTTTATGTGGAATAAATAAAAGCCAAAAATAGCTCTATGTGTAAATTTTATGGTTATTGATCGTTCCATCCGTTATCTGTGCTTCATGGTAGTCAACATACTCATGTTGAGTCATAGCTTCCAAGAGGTTTAGCCCTTCTTCATGTGTTCATATTGATGTATTCAGTATATTATTCTCATATACGTTTGAACTTTCTATAATATATTCAATGTGAAATTTATTTAATCAGTTTTTGAACTCTGTGGTTAATTATGTGTATTCGTCTTTAAATAATATATAGACTATTAATTTACTTTTGACATATATTACTGGTACGTTGGAGGCAGCGTCTACATCTTTCATTTTTGTTAGTTTATGAGGAACGAGGGAAAGGATATTTTTTGTATTCTTATGACCTGTAAGTAATTGAATGCAAGGACCATTTATGCTGCAGCTTACATGTTGTATTGGTGAATGTGGGTGTTATGTTTCGTTGACATAGATATTTTCATAGTCATAGACACTTTCATTAACATACACGATTGACAAACATCTGTTTCTGATTTTATGAGCTACAAGAATTTGTACCTAAGAATTCGTATAAGCGATTTTCTATTGTTTATCTCTATTTAATGTTTATAATTCATGTAAATATTTCTTTCAACAATTAATACCATATATCTCAAAATCCATGCCTGACTTTTTTTTTTACAGATCTTAGTCTAAATTTATTATATCTCCGGAAATCTACTAATATATTGTTTATCTTTATCACAGATCAATAAAAAATTTTCGTACACCTTACAAATCTATGCTTAGATGTTTTTCCCCAACGAATCTTCGAAAGATTTTTGTATCGGTTTTATTCCTCATACATCCATGGTGAAACTCGCAAACATTCCATGTTCCCTGGGCCATCACGACCGTGTTCTTAAGACTTCGTAGATCTCGTCGCCGTCCACCCCATGCAGTGAACGTTACTCCTCCTGAGGAATGGAGGACTGTCAAGGCCCCCATCGTGGACTGTCGAGGCCCCCATCGTGGACTGTCGAGGCCCCCATCGTGGACTGTCGAGGCCTTCTTGCGAAGTACAGTTCTTTACCACTGTCAAATAACAGGTCTATGTATCAGGTTACTTCATCATGTTTCTGCTTTCGTGAACTGCGATATTAATTTGCAATTTGACAGTGTCAGGAGTATCCTTGCGAGAGAATATGTATGTCGGTGTGATCATTTTGTGTAGCTTCCTCATAAAGATTTATTCAGGGCGTGATCTTTTATTTCCCATGTTAACTAAGACATTTTGCTTTGTTACGCGGTGAACGGTGCGAAATACTAAGGATATACTGTTCATCATAAAGGATGAGTTTTGCTGTGTCACAGGCAGGGAAAAGAATGCATTTTGCGGTTATAGGCTTCGTAATAACGTGTTGTGCTGTGATCTAGGCTTGGGAATAATGTATTCTCTTTTATATTCAAGTACTAAATACTGCTGCTACTGCTACCTAAAGTCAGGAGTATAATAATAAAAATAATACTTTGTTAAATTCACGGTACCGGTCCGTGAATCAAATGGGACCGGGCCGCAAAATAAGCATTTAATTATTTCCATCATATTTGCCAAAATGTATTTCTCTCGGGATTGTGCGGCTTTCCATGGACGAGAAGTTAACCGAGAGCTACAAGATCATCAACCCCTTCTCCTCAGCAGGCCGCTGTAAAATTCTCGAACGTCGGCCGGTACGCGGCGATAAAAAGGTTGGGGGCCTCTGGTATACACGGTGCTGTTGAGGCTACGGTTTTGCAAAATGTGTGAAGCATGAGGCCCTCCGATCACCAAAACAACGGCTAATGTTCTCTTCAAGGTGTAATACTTGATATTTCATTGCATACGTCAATTAACCCTTGGACTGCGATTCCAAAATTAGTCCGTACGAATAACACAGTACGTGTACATATATGGCGCACATCGCGGCCAAAGTGTTAATACTTCTGTTCATACCGCCGTCTATGAAAGCGTGTGGAAACTAAAAAAGATTATTTTCCAGGGTATTAAAATCTTCGTTTCTATAGCAAACGATTGATCCAATTTTCTTCCAGTATGAGTCATAACTATGAAAGAATATCAGTAAAGTAAGGAAATAGTCTGCCTTATCTGCCAACTCACACGTGTATGTGCGAGTCAAATCATGAGCCTTCTTCGCTTTAACTTCCGTACACCAAAAGCTTTTTATTAGTTTATGTTGAAGTTTATTATGGAAAATTCCTAGCGCTCTATTGCAGTTAAACTTTGATGAATAGAGCTCTTTTAATGCGTGTCCCTTCGCAGCTCTTTAGTGATAAGATAACAATTCTTCCTTTTATCTGTATTGGGGAATGTAGCGTCAGCGAGACCTTTGACTGTACCTTCCATGCTCTTCATTCCATCACCTCAAAGGTGTTTGGGGATTGGAAGATGCTCTGCTTCTATTAAACCAGCTGGAGGGTTGTGTAGGATTCTTAAACTCCTCTCAGCGGGAGGCGTGTTAGTTGCGTCTGTCTTCGTATGCAAATCTTGGGGAATGTTCCCTTAGAATATTCGTCATCAATCGCAGTCGACTGAACTAAGCTCGTTACAGGAGTCTTGTGAGTTGGCTTGATTGACCTTCTGTTACTTGTCCCTCTCGCTGCTTCTTTTAATACGAGATCTGGCTCCATGAACTATAAATCCTGCTCACCAAAGCGCTGCCCAAAATATATGTTTCATTCCTGAGCTGAGGGAGTGTTGAGATTACGAATCTTGTGAGTCAGATAAAGGAGTAATACGAGTCGTGCATGCAAGTCTTTATCAGTTGTTCGTGGATCTGATAGGGCGTACAGGCTGCTGATTTCTGCAGTACGTGCCCTTCATCTAGTGTAAGCATGTCGTGTACCCGTACGTGTATTATTATATTAACCGATGTAGCCTCACTGCATCACGATTGGGTAACTTTTCGTGAAGCTTGTTGACGGAAAATGCTTCAGTGTGTTTTATCGCCACAGTGGTGGAGTGGTGAGCATTCCTGCTTGCAATGTGGGAGGCCTGGGTTCAAATTCTGTATCTGCCGTGGTCAGTTTCTACTTGAGCGTCTTTTTACTAGATACACATCCTGCCTGCTGTGACACTGGACTTTCAGATTTAGGCTTTTATCAAGTTCATCGAAGCGCCCTTACGAGCCTCTACATCAAGTTGCAACACAGAGGATGGGAACAGTCGCTGGAACCACCATTATTTGTCCTAAGATGTTAGCATTCAGAATTCCAAAACCAATGCTTTGTACTATGGATTTATACTGTACTGTGTGATATATCGGAATAAAGTTTATTTTAATTTTTCCACAATATATTTACATCGATTTATGAGTTTCTCCTTTAAAAATGTTCCAATTTAGTACACGATTTTGCCTGGACTGTTCGTTTCAGTGAGGATTTTTTTTCTATTTTCTAGCCCGTTTCTCAAATTTTCTGTTCGCAACTGGAACTTCTATTTCCCTAATAGGGAGAGTTAGTTTAGACTTTAGACCATTCAAAAAAGGAATGACCGGAGCGATATTTAAATCAGCAAGCTCAGCGTATTAAGGAGCCCCAACTCGTTGAACTAGAACTGGAGGGATGAACCTTCGTTGTCTTCTCCATATAAAACAATTAACTTCATTTCCAAAAGAGTATACAGTGCAGATACATTGATTTTTAAATTCCTAATGTTAACATCTTACGAGTAGTGATGATATTTATTGATAAGATCTTAAGAGAAGTAGTGATGCTTCAAGCGAGATCCCCGTCCTCTGAGCTTCAACGTAGAGTGAAGGCTCGTAGGGGCGTGTCGATGAACGTGGTGGTCTCAATTTCATTAGGCAATGTCCGCTTTATGTGCCGACTATCAGTTTTATGAAGTTATCAGTTAATTGTGTTCGATGGCATAACATGAGACTGGGAGAACTACCCACCATTCACTAGTCATTATTAATAATTTCTAGTTCTGTAATTGTTTCAACTATTCTTATCACGATTCTCATAATTATTGTTGTTCCCTTACTTATCAATGATATTTTTTTGTCAGTGTTAATGTCGTCACTACCTCTGTTGTTAGAATAATTACACTGATGAACAAGCCGCAGAACTGTAACATGTTTACGAGTACTTGTTTAAATGCAGTTTTTATGCTGATTTTAAATTTGAAACCCATTTTGTTTAATCATGTCAGGTTTTGATGATATCGGCCCCTTAAATTAAAGACGTATGTTCTGCATACTGTATATGGATGTTTTAATACGTGTATTTTGCTTTCAACTAGATATTACTATATAATATATGAATCATGTGACGCATTTGCACTATTTTCATAGCTAAAGCCATGTTCATTCGTACTCCATGTAGCAATACGTATCAGAGCAAAGCTTGCACCTGTGTGCTCTTTGCTTTACTAAAATTTTAGACGTGTATAAATGATTGACGTCGTTTATCTCACGCACGGTAGCTGATAGAGACAATTGTTTACATAATTTGAATCAGCAGGAGTCGATTGTTTTAGAACGCGTGTTGGATATCAAAAAACCTAGCTGCTTTTGTTTATTTATGCTATTTAAATGAGGGAGTAAGACATTGATGAAAAAAACAGTAAATGAGAGAATAACTTTTAAGGGATTTTTCCCTATATTCTCAAGTTTTCCCTAGTGTGTCTGTTCCACATAATTTGCTTGTGATATTTAATTGTTTTATGTTCTCGGTTTGGATGAAGTTTGAGCTCAAGGACTAAACTAGGGATGGGATTGGCAGAGAAACAAAGTTAGGAATAAAACTCTTACCTAACTGTCAAGCAGCCCCAATACCTTCACACTTGCGGGTTCTACGGAAGTTCTGCAAATTTTCTTGTGAAAGTCTGTGTTTCACTGGAAATACTGTTCATGTTCATTGGTCTCCTTCATTAATTGGCATAGAAATCACGTGTATCGTTCACATTTATTTTGGATCCATTTGCTCACTTGAACCTTCCGTCTAGTATCCTATCCAAAACTTGGGCATGATGTCACATTCAATCATTTTGCATCTATAGATGTAAACTAATCGCGTCGATCAGCGCTCCTGCGATTTTATAACACTCATAAAAGCTCGTTAACTTCAGTACCTTGGATAATGTTAAAATCTCAGTCATATACATTTTCAGTTCGCGTTTCTATGTCTTTAAATATCTCCTCATTCAATTCGAATCCTGGAAAGTCTGTCAACAAAGCAATACTTTTTACATGTATGTACTTGTGTACAGGGTCATCAATAATTAAACTTACAAGTTTTAGAGCCCATGGTTATTAAAGAAACAAATGCATGCAAGTGCAACAAAAAGAAAATAGTAATTACATATGTAATAGTAAAATATTAACACATTTTATTCAATAGGCCCTTCGTCTGAATCGATAACATTGTACAGACGCTTAGAGAACGAGTTACGTGAAATAAGAATAACTTTTTGATCGGTTTTGGTCCATTCCTTTCTCAGTTTCGTCTCCAGTGCCTTCAAATTTTGGTGATTTGTTCCTGAACCCTTACTTTCTAGCACAGACTAGATATCGGAAGGAGGAAACAAGCGATTCTTCCTTCGAAAGGAAGTGGGGAACATTGGATGTCACCCACTTACTTCTTTCTTTGTTCCATGAGCAGGTAATTAACCTTACTGAAATGACAACTGGCGTTTTCTGAAATATTTTTAGCACAAAGCAACAATGATTCTACAAGAATGTCGTTGCCGTAGTTTTCTTGATTAATTTTAACTCCTTCTTTCACAAAAACCAATGAACTTGTTCAAAATTCAGTGATTATTGCCCAAATTACCACTGACGTCGGTACGTGTGTTTGAGTGACTACCTGGGTGTCAATATCACCAGTCCCGCACTAAAATCGATCACTTTATGGGGTAAATTTTTGATGAACATCCAGTTTGCCTTCACCACTGAACACAAGGTTCGGTAGCACACCATCGTGGTTAGGAGAGAAGGATTTCAGCTCCTGTAAGGCGTTTGCCCACAGTTTTCAGAGGTAACAGTTGCTGGGTTTGATGTTCGTAAAGAGATGCCTTCAAGTTTTTGTAGAGAATGGTGGAAATGGTTCCGACGGATACATTCCTTTGTTTTGCCCGATTTTTGATTCATCTCATTGGATTTAATTTCTCTAGTACGTTTTTGATGTCCTAGTAGTTCAAGGACTACTGTGTCCAAGCCTATTCTATATTTGTTCAGTCTTTTTGAACGGCTTCAACCTACTCTAGGTGAACTTTCTATGAACTTTTAAGATTTTAATGATCTTTTTTAGCAACTTTTATGCTCTATGCATCTCTAAAATGATTATTTTTTGCCTAAATCTTTAGCCAATATAATAAACATTAAACCTGGAAAACATTTGATTTTGGTAGTACACCAATATTGTAAATACAATTGAATCTTAGTGTAAATAATTTATATTACATTGAAATATAGTGCTTATTATTGAAAGGATTGTATTTATACTTATTTAAGTGTATGAATTCTTATCTTTGCAATTCGTGTACTTGTTTTCCCACTTGTGTTTTTGTTGAATCAATGTTATTCAGGCTTCTGATGAATGAAACGCTTGTGAATGTACACAAATTCCTCCAGAAGTTTGAATGTGCAAACCCCTGAACGAGACCGATCTCTGTAACACGCGCTAAATTTGGGTAAACTAAAACATGTGAAGTTATTTTTGCTTTTAAAATGACGATTACTAGATAGTGTGCACTAAATGGCTCAAGCCTATTTCAAAGAATACTTTAGAAACGTATATAATTCTTCTGGGACGAAGAAACGTGGAAATTTACACACCTGTGTAAACACGTACGAATCAAGATGTGTTGGACAATATTCAAATATTTTATAGTTCATAAATGCATTGTACGCTATGAATGATGTCAAATCTTCAATTCAATGGCAGAAAGTAATCGAGAGCGCGCCGGCACCCTCAAACCTTGATAAAAAGACCCTTTCTGAAGTGTTTGATTACCTCGGAGGTCTTTCTTCTGTTTATCTCGTGCGCTATCTGATCCATTTCATGTTCTGTGTTACTTGCAAGACACATTCTATGGAGCTTGCCTTCCTGCTAGTACCATTTTTCAGATTTCTAGTACCATGTTAGTCCAGTTGAAAATTTGCTGAATTTGATGTAAATCTTTGGTTACAACGATAGAATTAAAACGCAGTTCTTAGCCCAAAATCAGTTGACTTCCTATTAGATACTTTTCCTTCTTTAGAAGGAAGCACTCTTTTTCTGATTACTCTCCAAAAAATATTGCGAAAATAAAATGTCATGTTCTTCTTTAACACGTTTGTTGCGATTGCCTAGCTGGTGCAAATCTTTACTTTGTACATACAGTCACTAGAAAGCTTTGAAAAAATTACAGAACCTAACCTGAGTGACCCACCGGTGGGTCGCATCGCAACAAACGTGTTAACTATCATTTCTAACAGATTATGCTTCTTATTATAGTCTGCAGGGAAAAGGTATTCAAAGTGCAAAAACTGAGGAACTGTGTGCGAGAAAAAAGTATTCAACGCCACTGATGAACTGCCACACTAATGATAAAATTAATCATCACGCTTTTTAAACTCGTCTAAGAGACGTAAAGCTCATAATACACGATGGTGTCAGGAATAAAGAACAGGAAAAGCAAACACGTACTGGAGACCGTAAGTGCGGCAGTTGACTCCGGCACAGGCGAGGATAACGTTAGCGTTGCAGATGACAGAGGCCAATGGGACAACCAATGCGAGTTCATTCTGTCATGTCTCGGCTTTGCGGTTGGCTTTGGTAACGTTTGGCGCTTCCCTTATCTGTGCTACAAGAATGGTGGAGGTAAGTGGGCAGTTTTTCACAATATCATTCCAGTTTCTCGAGATTTTGTGGTGTAAGGTTAGCAGAGGTGATGCGGTTAGAAAAAAATTTCTAACGTACGCTAGAAAAACAGTAGAGACGTATGAATTTTAAAATATTGGGTTGTAGTTTACAAAAGTGTTGAATGGGTTTCTCACTTTTTGAGTAGAATGTTCATTTTTCACTGCGAAAAACTCTGAAAACTCAGTCTTTTAAAACTGTTATCGCTCCAAGGTCGTATTGAAGTTCAAATTTTTGATTTTCATTTGTGTATTGCAGATGAAGAACTTATACTTCTTTCAGTACAGAGTTTAGTCATGCTTCAAATGAGTATAAATTATTTTGCTAAGTTTAGGCTAATTTGATCAGTGATGTTGGGTGATAGCGAATATATTATTTGACCAACAGACTTTGAAAATTTTAAGAGTTTTTCATACGCCATTACTCAAGAGTATCACAACTCAGTGAATGTCATGAAGTACGAAAAGCGTTCCTTATTTCAGTGTTAACTCACACGACGGGAACAATTTAAAAACATGAACACTAAATGAAGGGATTTTCCCCCGTGCAGTAGAAGCGATAGTAGAAAGATTGCTGTCTTATACACTAGTTACAAGAAGCCGGTTGATATTGAAGATAAGAACATCGGCTCTCTAATCTTAGCCACGAAACTTGTCATTCACCCGTGCAACGGACGTCCGTACGTGCGCATGTACACATTAACGGCAGAAATTCTTGTAAAAATTGTTCTACTTTTTCCTCTATCAAAATAGAAGTGTATGTATGAAAGTAGTAATATTATACATCAGAATTGTTTCTTTTTGGTGTGTCGAAAGGGAGCTTCAGTATTTTCTATATATATTTAAAATAATGATTAAAGATATTAAATTGTGTAATATAAATAAATAATAAATATAGAGACTTATAGATAATGTTAATAACCATCTCGTTATTGTCTTTATTTTTTACGGGTCCTCAAAAATGACCCATTTAAAGAATAAGTATCTAAATTATCTACAATTTACCTCGCATCTAAAATATTTTAATTTTCTCTTCAATCGTTTTTGCTCGTTAATGGGTGACCGCAATGTTCCGGTGGAGGACATTTCAAGATTTCCTTGTTTTCTTTTCAGTGACCCTGAACATCAATTATCTCTCTCTTTGCAGAGAGCCGTGCGCACACAATTATACATAAAATCTTTTATTATCTGTAACGCCCAGTTGCACTGCATACCACACACTCACTACACGCGACTTCTCAATAGGAGCCTTAAATAACTCTGTCCAAAGCTCTATGATTTGTTCATTAGACAACCAGTCTTTCGTGTTCATGGATATAGAATAATAATAGAATATTGTAACAGGCACAAGTCGTTTGGTCTATTCATGGGTTGATACCCAAGACCCATGCCGTCTTCAATCAGTAGCTACTTTATAATACAAGAGGGAGTACTTATCCAATGTTTGTAGAGACGATTTTTGAATGTGTTCACAGTGCCGGCAGAAACGATTTTGTTCAGCTGCTGGTTCTAATAAATATCACACATGACTTATGGTATGTAATAGTTACATAACTCATTGTACGTTAAAAGTACATGGCTCGTAGAACACACAATGGGGCACATGACACAGTTATATGGGTCGTTTTATACACAAATTATCTGGTCCGTGGTACACAATAGGATAGCTCACGATACACAATGGTTATACGATCATAGTATAACACTTATAATTATCATATATGAATTGAATACACGATATTATATTACTCGCTGTTGTTACTCGTATATCACTCGCTGTAACTTGTGGGTCTTATTAATTACCAAACGTGTTTTACAAAATAATTATATGAGTTGTTATTTATAAAACTATATTTTATGTCTTGTGGTGCATAATAACTATAACTCTCAGGTCACAATAATTATAGGGCTTATGATACATATTAATTACAGGGCTCGTAGAATGTAATATATGTAAGACCGGCAGTACACAATGAGTATATGCTCGTTTTACTCAATACAATACCGGAGTTCAGGTCATGTCCTGAATAAGTACTTTATAATACTTAGTTTTTTTTATTTAATATTTATCAAGGGAATGTGGCTATTGTGCCATCAGAAACGAAACATCCAGGCCCCTGGTGCCAGGTTCTGGTAATTATAACTGGAAAAAATGTAGAGCCTGGGATGTCTAGAAATTTCTCATATAATCCTAAGTATATTGTATGTATGATATACATTATGCACGTATTTATTCATTCAACGTAAATAAACTCATTATTGTACGTTCTTTGCGCACTTCCTGTACTCCTTTGATTGCAGCCGTGTTCCTGATCCCATACATAACAATGCTGATCTGTGCGGGCCTGCCCATGTTCTTCATGGAGCTGTCTATGGGGCAGTACGTGGGGCTGGGGCCCAAAGTTCTCTTCCCCAACATGTCCCCGATCTTTTCAGGTAAGCAGCGCTTCTCAGTTCATGCAGTTACCCCTCGTCTTGTCATTTAGGCTACAGAGTTCAGGCACTTGCCCCTCGTGTTGTCATTTAGGCTACAGAGTTCATGCAGTTACCCCCTCGTCTTGTCATTTAGGCCACAGAGTTCAGGCACTTGCCCCTCGTCTTGTCATTTAGGCTACAGAGTTCACGCACTTGCCCCTCGTCTTGTCATTTAGGTTACAGAGTTCACGCACTTGCCCCTTGTCTTGTCATTTAGGCTACAGAGTTCACGCACTTGCCCCTCGTCTTGTCATTTAGGCTACAGAGTTCACGCACTTGCCCCTCGTCTTGTCATTTAGGCTACAGATTTCTACATCATGGCTTAGTTTTTCAAAATGTGAATACTACGTCTGAAGCTCATATGTATTTCTAAGATATTTTTGAACTTGTTACAAAATAACTGAGGTATCGATAACAACATTATATTTCTTGTTCTTTCCAGTGATACAATCAGTAGGGATGGGTCTATAATACTTTTTATAAAATATCTGCAACTCAAGAAGTTTTTTTTTACAATGAGTCATTTTAAGTTAAAATTCAACTGTATCATCCCTTCTGAGTCATTTTTGCTAGAAATGGACTTTAAGGTTCTGTTTTTCAATTGTTGTAATCCTGTAGCTGGGTGAGGAGGTCAACATTGACTGAAAATTAGGAGACATAACTGGATCTCCGAGGAGGTAAAGTGATTAGATATGTACGTACCTACTTCGCTGCGTGAGAAAATGTGATGCTGGTTAAGACGTATAGATGTGATACGTGTTTGTGACTTATAAAAGTGGGTGCAAACTTGAGTAAAAATGCAATGACAGCTCGTCTATGTCGCCAGTTCTTGCTCTCCTATCATTATGGTTCTAGATTAAGCAGTTCAAGTGTAAAGTGCACGTGTGCGCTCGAACAAAGTGTAAGCACTTGTTTTTGAATTCAGAATTGAATTAGAATTTAAATGAGTAGAAGGCGAATTTATTAAATCTGCTGGAATGCCACTATTTGAGTATACTTTATCTTCTACGTGAGCTGATCTGGGTATAGCAATGCCCATAATATTATTCTACGTGAGCAGGTCTGGGTATAGCCATGCCCATAATATCATTCTACGTGAGCACTTACTTCGGCATCATTATCGCATGGTCCTTCTACTACACATTTTCCTCGTTCACGTCTGAACTGCCTTGGGGGACTTGTGATGGTGATTACAACACGCCACGTGAGTTACAACTGACGACTTACCTGGTTGGTTACACCTTACGACTTGCCTGGTTGGTTACACCTTATGACTTGCCCTGGTTGGTTACAACTTACAACTTGCCTGGTTGGTTACAACTTACAACTTGCCTGGTTGGTTACAACTGACGACTTGCCTGGTTGGTTACAACTGACGACTTGCCTGGTTGGTTACACCTTACGACTTGCCTGGTTGGTTACACCTTACGACTTGCCTGGTTGGTTACACCTTACGACTTGCCTGGTTGGTTACACCTTACGACTTGCCTGGTTGGTTACACCTTATGACTTGCCTGGTTGGTTACACCTTACGACTTGCCTGGTTGGTTACAACTTATGACTTGCCTGGTTGGTTACAACTTACGACTTGCCTGGTTAGTTACAACTTACGACTTGCCTGGTTAGTTACAACTTACGACTTGCCTGGTTGGTTACAACTTACGACTAGCCTAGCTAGCTAACACCTATGATTTATCTGGTCAGTTAAGATTTACGACTCACTTGGTTAGTTGCAACTTATTTTATTTTCCCTGTTTGCAAAATCCATAACATAATATTCATTAATAAGTTCACAAAGTCGAGAGTTAAAAAACATTGTAATGAGTTCCCTCTACCATGGAAATTAGACTTACGACTTGGTCCATCATTTTATGTAGCTAAAATGCCGCTACATCCTCTTTACACAGAGAGGTAGCACTCATTTTAAACGTAAAGGAGGACCAACGATGAGAGAAAATGGTATGATACTATCGCATGTAACTAATAACAATTAAATATACAATAGGATAGAACAGAATAAGGTAACATGAACGAACTGTTAAGTCCATTCTTGGGTTCCTACTCAAGTCCCAGGCCGTCTAAAGTAAAGGAATCAATTACGCACATAATGTACGCCTCAATCACGCAAAGTCGTTTTTCAGTTACGTACAAGCACTGTTCTCACGCACAGGCATTTCAGTCACGCACCTGTACCGCAATCATACACAGGCATCAGGAGTTAGGGAAATAGGATCAGTAATATATTAGGAAATGCATATTGCTATTTTAGGCAATTACCAACAGTTGAATACAATTGTATGTTGATATCACAGGGACTTAAGAACAATCAAAAATACTAGTAAATATATGATGTTATAGCACGAGATTACCAAGACCTAAATACATAATAACTGTAGGACATTCATTCATTGGATGACTTGTGCTGGGCAGAGTGTGCCACAACGGAAGACGTGAAATACTGTCAAGAAGCGAACAGTTCTTACTACTTCAATCACTCATGTCTTTCGCTGGAGGAAATTTGCAGCGTGGGTGGTTACGAACCATGCCTTTACGATGATCCGGTCTGCTACAACGCAACCGTCTGTTTCGACGCCAACACCAACGAGACGCTCTCTCCTGGACAGGCTGTCCACAGGATGTCGTCCAGTGAAGATTTCTACAAGTGTGTTTCGACAGGTTTTTTCCTATGAAGAAATACATATTCCGCTATTCTATAGTAATACAGTTTGTTGCTTGCTTACTTGCTTGCTTGGTCCGTCTCTCTGTCACGTTCTTAAGGATTTAGGTGGGAGGAAATTCGGTAGGGTATACATGCATTCTAATTATTATATTGTGGATACCAAAGGCACATCCTTCAATGTGGAAACTCCTCTGCGAAGCCCGCGTCTACTGGCAAATGAAATGAAAAAAATTCAGTGAAAACACGTGAATTTTCACGTCTAGGTGTACTAGTATTGTGTATAATCTCTCGGCGTTACGGGACCCAGAAACAAACTGACGCGACTAAAAATTGACTTTTGAGTTTTTATATGAGGTATCCACAATACAATGCTTAAAATATATGCAGCCGTTGATGCGTAGCTTGGCCATAAGAGCACATGAATGTTCAAGAGTTATGTTTCTTTTGGGGTCTCGTAACAATGGGCTACCCTTTAAATTTAAATGCAAGGGTTTCATTCCTCTTGCGCTGACAGGAAATTCAGCAAAGGAAAAACATTTATTTTTATCAGCCTGCCTGCCTACGTATGCCTTCAGAGTTTCCTTATTCGATGAATTCATTTAAATTTGCACATTTACGTACGCAAAATACATTGATGGAAGTGTCTACAAAACCCCGTGTACCCTGCGTGAAGAGGTATCATGAATACTGGGTTTCGATTACGCATAAAACTCTGCATGGCAGTCGGCCTCAAAACATGAGAATCAGTGATCCAATTAGGCTATACCTTAAAGCTCTAACCAATTCATGAATTAGCCTAAAAATTTGAGATAAGTTTACAGGCAATGATGTATTCGTGTTAGTAAAGGAATCAACACGAGGACATTCAGGAGTATAGCTTTTATTTTTATATTGGGAAGAACTGTCGGTTTATAGGAAGCAGAATTGAATAGAAGTGATCCTTAGACACAAAAATAATAATAAAGCTCCAAGGAAAGAAATAAGACGGCAAGTTTCTTGCTTTAAAATATTGATTACTAAAAATTACTAAGAAGTTTAAGAACCAAGACTAGGACTGATTGGAAAATATGTCAAATTAGCCTTGTGTCTATATTTTATTGTCCTTTACACACGTGAAATGCGGACAGGGCAAGATTTTATGCTAAGATTAAAATTTTTGAAACTGAATATTTTGTGATTAGAAAGATTATTTGACAGACAAGACGTTTTGTAGGATATCTAATTATGCTTCTTCAATTTGCTCACATATTCTTTAGTTAAGAATTAAGGTTTATCCATATTTTTGCCATTGACATCAATTTTTTTCAATATACTACCGTGATTTATGATAATTCATTTAAATGTCTCTAATTGCTTGTAACTTTTCCAACATCATCAAGTAAATAATAAGGTACTATAGCCTTTAGTACTGTTTATGTTCAAGCCCTTAATTGTGTTCATATCTTTGTTACTGACCTAAAATTTCACAATTAATTCTCTTCTTCATATCAAAGCTACTCAATGCGATTGTATTTTCCTTCTTTCCGTAAATCTTTCTCAATTGCTGCTCATTTTTTCCTCTGATAACAAATTTATTTGGTCTGGCTGAAATTTTCCTCTTTGCAATAAATTTTTTTCAATGTAAACCTTTATTACTGCTCTGGATGCTATAATTTACTGTTTTTTCACTAATTCCCGTTAGAAATTTTAAAGTTGCTCCAAAGACCCTGACCCTAATTCCCGACGATGGTGTGCTGTAGAAGTCACTGGTGTGCTTGTGTGTCCGGTGGGCAGGAATGGTGTGCTGGGTGTGCAGGATTCAACATTCGAGGACATGGGGAAACTGCAGTGGGGTTTGGTGGGTTGCCTGGCTCTGGGTTGGCTGTTGGTCATCGCTGGACTGGCAAAGGGAGTCAAGAGTTCGGGAAAAGCTATTTACTTTACAGCACTCTTCCCCTACGTCGTCCTCACCATCCTCCTGGGGTTTGGTGAGTCCAGGGCCCCCGCGGAGTTTAATTAATTTTTAATTATTTATTAGTTTTAGATGGAGAACTTTGAGTGAAATTAGAAATGAGGAACGAGGGAATGGACAAACAGAACTGTTCCTTGCATTTTTTCTTAAAACAACTCTTTCTCACACCTGAGAACAACGTCCACGGAATACAGTAAATGTGAAAACAATAAATAATGAAAAAATTGTCATGGTTGATAAGGAATAATAATTTGTTTTACCTCATTACATTAACTCCTTGTCAGGTTCAAACTAGAGAACTGCTTTTTGAAGCATAATAAATAGCACGTACATCAAGTTAGTGTTTTTCGTAAACTAAGTTTTGCATAAATAAGAATATAATTCCTTTTTGGAGTTTAATTAATACTGCCTGCATTAAATCAAAAGTTAAAGTTTGCTTAAATGTATGTTCGTTGTGTTCAGAGACTCAACTAATACCACCTGTATTAATATTATGATTTGCCAGAGTTTCACAGAGTTCCTTAAATATGTACGATCGTCCTATATACAACTCAATTAATACTGCCTGTATCAAATCCAGATTTTACTAAGTTAAATTTCCTTAATTTCTCTCTCTCTCTCTCCCTCTATATATATATGGGTATGTGTATATATATATATATATATATATATATATATATATATATATATTCTTATATATAATATTATTTTTATCGATAAATGTAATAAAATCGTCACATCTCAACAGAGGCAACGCGTACTAAATGACGTCAAAAGTCTGCTATACTTCAAAAAAGCAAAGTCCACGTCGATTATGTTCAAATTTCTGAAAAAACAGTACCTCCACTATTACAAAATTCCAATTTCCTGCAGTAAAAACTTGTAACTTTTCACAATTCAAATGACAGGCCTGACACTAGATGGTGCCATGGAAGGCATAGAGTTCTACTTCTTGCAACCGAACGTGACAAAACTGACTGAAATTGAGGTTTGGACCGACGCTTCCACGCAAATCTTTTTCTCCCTTGGCTCTTCTTTCGGTAGCCTCATCACCCTGGCCTCCTACAACAAGTTCACTACAAACTGCATGAGGTCAGTTGTTCGTAGTCGTATTCTGTGAATCTACAACAATTGTATGATGTCAGTTCTCAGTCATATTGTGTCAAACTATGATACATCAGCTGCATGAAGTCAGTTGTTCTCAGTCTTATTGTGTCAGTGTACATCAACTGCATGAAGTCAGTTATTCTTAGTCGTATTCTGTGAATCTGCAACAACTGTATGCTATCAGTTCTCAGTCATATTGTGCCAATGTACATCAACTGCATGATGTCAGTTGTTCTTAGTCGTATTCTGTAAACCCACACCAACTGCATGGAATTAGTTGTCCTTAGTCATACTGTGTCGATCTACACAAATTGCATAAAGTATATTATTCCTAGTCATATTCTGTGACTCTACAACTTCATCAGGTCAGTTGTTCTCAGTCATATTGTCAATCTACACCAACTGCATGAGGTTAGTTTCTTTCAAGAAGTAGCAAGAACTGAAATGCGATCCTATTTCATGTGCTTACACACGCTTGATATTTGTCGATTAAGATAAAATAAAAAGGTTCATTATAAGCATTTTTTAACAAAAGCAATCATACAGACACAACATGAATTGAAAGTAATGACTGCGCCTGATGAAGCACGGGTAGTCCAATATATTGCATTGGGTAAATATCTTGAAAAATACATGCTGGATTCTTGTACTTTGTTGATGAATTCAGGTAAATTTATGGTTGATCTTGCAGTTTGAGAGTTAGTATGTATTTATTATTGTGGAATTTATTTTGTTTACGGCTATCGTTGAGGACGGTGGAACAAGACCGTAGGAATATTTATATTGAACATATATGTATGTTATCATGCCTTATATGTACAAGGTGCGGCCAAATGATCTAATACATTTATAGTTTTGATAAAATCAAAATAGAATAGAGAACAAAAAATACGGTTTCATTTTAAAATGTGCATATGTCATCTTATTTCATTTCGTCTTCGCTAACACATTTTTCGTTCTTTGCTCTATTTAATTTTTATTAAATCAAAAATGGTCCCGTATCATTTTGAAGCAACTAGTATTGTGAAATGCATCGTGAAGTTAGTCTATGCAGATTGCCCTAACTTGTGCTGACCAAACTTGTACTTTTAAAGTACTGAGCGAGCCTACTTGTCTGTTAAACAAAGTTTTCAACGAGAATGAACAATTTTCTAATGCGAGTACCTATTCAGGTGTATCTGAAACGTAAAACTTTGTGACCAGTCCGTAGGGTACCTCCCAACTCTATCATGGTACTAGTGATTGGTACCGTAGCTTGGTCTACTGTGCATCAAAAACCTCATATAAACGTACTTGTGTGACTGATCTTCCAGAGACTCGATGATCATCGCTACGGCCAACTGCTTCACGTCAGTGTATGCAGGCTTTGTTCTCTTCAGCGTGCTTGGTTCCCTCGCCCATGAACTGCACGTGCCTGTATCAGAGGTTGTCTCTTCTGGGTCTGGTCTGGCCTTCATCGCGTACCCGCAGGTATTGTGACCTTCATCGCGTACCCGCAGGTATTGTGGCCTTCATCGCGCACCCGCAGGTATTGTGGCCTTCATTGCGCACCCGCAGGTATTGTGGCCTTCATTGCGCACCCG